>CM077150.1:28008446-28212645 GCA_039583875.1 Platanthera guangdongensis | reverse complement strand
GCCCTCACAGATCTCCATATCATCTTACTTATTATCAAAATGGCATGTAAATTTGGATTTTGACACTTTGCATCCCAGAATATTGTGTTGCCCGGACCTAAATAATACCCTAATGAGCAATTTCGAGCTCAGCGAAAATGCAGTTTGGAAATACAACTCACCGGCGACGAGCAGACGGACTTGCGCGTGATCAAGAATCCATCCTCGAATCAATGCCCTGAAAACCAAAGCAATCCTAGAAACCAATGAACCAAATGACGGAGAAAAGGAGCTAGATTGGTGGATCTGCGAGTATTACCTGCGGCGCGGAGGGAGGCTTCGATCTTCGCCGACAATCGCCGAAGAGAGGAATGGGTGGGAAGGGGGATAAAATTGGGCTCAGAGATGTTGGGGGATCGATGGGATCAAGGACGCGGCTAGTATCGGAAGATCCGCCGATCTTTTAGTTTCTATTCCGAGAGAAAGAGTGAGGATTGGGGGGCGGTTGAGTGAGTGACGTCGCTTGCTCTGAGTTGGAGTCGGTAGTTCGAATCACTTTTTAACTATTATTGTTTATATTGGCTCTGTTTGGGACAGCTCTGGCGGATTGAAAGCTGCTGTCCGGATAGAGCTGTTTTAAAATAGATTTCTGGGGAGCAGTTTTGAAAAGCTGCAGAGTGTTTGGTATTCTGTGCAGAAGTGCGCTCGAATCGCCGAGGAAGGACGTCGGGGGGCTCGGAATCGCGGAGGAAGGCGTCAGGGGGCTCGGATCGCCGTGGGGGGGGAGGGGAGGAAGGCCGTCCGACGTCTAAGCTGTTTCATCTGAAGAAACCATTAGATTTCCAAACCTGTGATAGAGAAAGCTATTTTGCAAGAGCAGAAGCTGGGGGGAGGAAGATTTCTGAAAAGCTGCAAAACAGCTCTGGCGGATTGAAAAGCTCTTCACAGGGAGCTGTCCCAACACATATAAAACAGCTCTGACGGCTGAATAGAGATTTCCAGCCGCCAGAGCTGCGCCAACAGACCCATTATTAGATGCTTCACGGCATTTTTAGTTATAGGCACTTGCAAGTATAGTTGTAAGAGGTTGATTATAGGCAAGCTAATTTCTTATTAGCAATCATTCTTTTAAGATGTTGGCTATTCGCAAGTATTTTGTTCCATCTCGCGACCGAACAAATCCAATCTTGAAGAATGAGAAAGGGATAAAAATTGAAAATATGAATTTCATAAGTGATGGGTCAGGTATCATTTATAGAAATCTGGTGTGCTATTAGCCGGACTTTCATCACCTCCCACTAATTTAGTGGGGGATTATGGGTAACCATCACGCGCGATCGACGTGCACGATCCGCACATGGGATCCCACCACGCGCACAAACCGCCCTTTTGGCCGACCGTCCCCCCCCCCCCCCCCAGGCGACTGGCCCTTCCCGGGTCGGGACGCTCCCTGCAGGCCTCATGATCGTACATGGCCACGACTCGCGGCCGCAATTTCGTGGCAGCTAGGCGTGACCGGTACCGACGATGGCCTCCCCGGACGGAGGGCCTGGCCCCTTTCGCGGAAGCAGGTAGAGGTCGTGAGGCGCAACCAGCACCACGCCTGGCCTCCTCCGCCAACGCATGGGGACGGCCGCGGCCCTCCCTGCGGCCTCAAGACGGCGGCCGCGTGGACGACCGGCTCCATGGTCGGTTGCCTTGCCTTGTTCGTTTGTGGTCGGTCGCTCCACCGGTTGCGGTCCTTCTTCCTCTCCCGACGGTCGCTTGTCGCCAGGGGACCGTCGCACGTGAGCCATCGATGGCGGCCCCCTCTCCACTGTCTGATCATTCCATCGTGATCGTTGTTGTATGTTACGTGGGTAACCACCCACATAACTACCGGCATAACCACCATCATTAGTGGGAAAATCATTTAATTAATAACGGTGTGCGCATAAAAAAATATTATAAGAATTATGTGCACTCAAAACTATATTAATTATGGCATGCTCTTAATAAGTTGGGTGATTACGGTATGCGAATAGCCGCATAACTACTATAAACATCTCCTGGAGCTTATAAAAAGGCCCCTAGGCCTCTCTCATTTTTAACTTTTCTCCTGTCAACTATTTTCTTCCTCAAGTCAGAGTTCTGCCAAAATTCTCCTATGAGACACCTCCCACAGATCGTCCTGAGTAATTAGTTAATTTCACGACGTCCCTGTGTGCAAGTCGTCTCCTCGTCTCTCTCCAGAATCCCCCCAATGTGCAAAGTGTTGCGCAAGGATTCCATAGCAGTTCTCTCACGCTCTTCGCTGCAGTCCATTGTGTCAGGTGTTGAAACCGAAAACTCGGTCTCTATTGGAGTTCACCATTGGGGAAGGGTGATCGCGCACCTACTTCTCTCCTACAAGCCAAATAATAAAGGAAAAGAGAAGGGAACTGACCAAAGGGCTCGGCGTGAAGGTCCCACCACACACCCGGAAGATCTTAGAACGCTTCCCCTCCTTAGCTAAAGGCAGAGCTAAGGCTACCTCAGAAAGTGCAAAAAGATTTGAACACTAGTAAGTCTGCCTTATGAGGTGTCTCTTGGGTTTTATTTATAGTTTTCTGAAGATGGCCTGCAAATAGCCAACCTCCAATGTTTTGAACAGCTATGTACAGCTCAGTTAGGTCTGTCAACAGTGTAACTCTGTTGTTCTAACAAGCTATTTGCACCCCCTGGTAAGGGCACCCAGGTGATTTTGCCTCTGGTCCCCATTGGGCAGGTTCCAAGGATCTGGAGGTCGGCTCGCCACAACTCACCATCCCGCTGGGACGGACGCGGCATGGTTCGCGCAGCTCGCCTTCCCTCCTTAAGCGAGCACGACCCAGGCCGCCGCAGTCAGCCGACCCTTGCTCTGAGGCGGGCTGGCGGTTAGGTCGCCTATGGGAGAGCGAGCTGGCCGTTTGGGATTGTCACTACAGAAAGAATTCCAGAGGAATTTAGCTCGTCGAGCTTAGTTCGATAAATTCAGGTTTTAACTCCTGAGGTTAGCTCGAAGAACATCGAGCTCCGTTCGATGAACGTCGAGCTCCGTTCGACGAATGTCGAGCTCCGTTCAACGAACTCCGAGCTCCGTTCGACGAACGTCGATCTCAACACAAGCTCAGTTCGGCAAAAACCCGACTCGGTTTGATGAACTCCAGGCGAGCACGGGTTAGGTGGGCCAGCCCGCGCAGCCCTAGCTTTGGCAGGAGCGGGCTGGCCGTTCTGAGTTCGCTCGTATGTTGTTCTGGCGCAGACAGGTCGCTTTGTTCTGCTCTCCTGGCCTGGTGGACCCACTCGGCAAACCCAGGGTTGTACACAATCCACGCTCTTTTCGAGCTTGGCCAAGCTCGGAAAGAATCATCCAACCCACGTGTTTGGTGAGTGCTTTGCTGAGCTGGAGAGAATCTTTTGGTGGGTCCCACTTTCACGCTATAAATATGTCATCGAACCTTTGGAAAAATCTCGCCTTCTTTTAGCCTTCTCTGTGAGATGTAGCTAAACGATGGTTGTGTCTGAGGAGATGCGAGCCCGCCTAGTGGCCGCGAGGGAGGGGACTAGGGAGGAGGCTCTTGAGGCTGCCCCATGGTTGGCGCGCGGATCGCCCGGCCCCCTCTTTAGGCCCGTGAAAGGGAAAATCGTCAGGCGGTCTCCCGCAAACGACCTCCTGGGGTCCAACTCGGCGACCGGTGCCAAGGTCGCCCATGAGGTATGCGTACCTCCCACTTGATTCACCGTGTTGCCTCTGATTCCTTCTTCTGCGGGAGACGCCCCGCGAAGACGGAGGCGACGGAGGGGAGCGGAGCCATTCCCTCCTTCTGACAACCGAGCGGGTCGCCAGCCCTTCGGGCCAAGGGCACGCCCCTCCGGAGATTTTTCAGTCGCGCCGATCTGGGATGCGTAGGCGGGGCAGGTGGAAGTGGATCCGGTACTGAGCCGTCTGCCCCCTCCCCGCTATTGATCACCGGGCCAGGGTCGCATCCGCATCCTAGACCAGTTCGAGTAGTAGGGTCATGAACTTCCTTTTCTCGGGACATTTTAATCTATTTGTAATAATTTGAGATTTTCTCGCCCGCCAATGGGCTTGATGTTTGTTGCACGCTACTTTTATTGTGTTACTGCTTAGTTTTCTCTGGGTGAAAGCCGGTGAAGTGTTCTTGCTCGCCTACACCTTCTTTAAGCGGGCGCGAGATTACTGAATCGGCTCGCCCAGCCCGGTCGTCTAGTCTCGGCAGGAGCGGGCCGGAAGCTCGCAGATCGCGAGCCTACGCAGCTCGCCTACTGTTCCCGACGGGCGCGAGTTGCAGCTGGCTCGTCTCTTGGGCGGATGCGGGCGAGCGTTGTTCGCTGCCGAACAGTCTTTGCAGCGCTGCTGCGAGCCGGGAAGTCTAAGCGGCAGGGCACATTTTGCTATCCGCACTTTTCCCGCCGGCGGAATATTTTCTCGCCCTTTTTCTTTCTATAAATAGGCTTTGCCAACCCTTTCACACCCACCGCATTCAATACTTCCCCTTCTTTCTTGTTTCCTGCGACTCCCGACTCGTCAGCTTCCCGCGAGAACTACTTCGTCTCTCTTAGTAAGCTTCCTGCAAGATGGGTGGTGGTAGTGGCGATGCGGATGGGCGGAGCAAGTGTGTCGGGACCTTCTCCGAGTACAACTTATCTCATGCTGCCATTTCTGAAGGCGAGCTCTTCGACGGCTGTCACAACCCGCATTTTCACCGCATAGAAACAACTTAACAGAGTAAGGGAAAATACACGTCATGATGTCACGTCAGCAGGGGATAACTGCGGATGCTCAGGCAGACACCAAACTAAACATGACGAAAGGTTCTTTTAAAGTTATTTTAAGGAAAAAATCAGTTAAGTGCAGTAGTTAGTCGTATCCCTCGGCTTAGTGGCTCATCTAGTCCACGAATCAAAATATATTATACGCTGCGGAAAAATACTTGATTAGATTAACTCAAACATCCTACATGAGTAAAACCGTCCCTAAAGGACAACTCATGATATGCAAGACTCTAAATTTATTAAAGTAGGAAAGATAGTTTTTACGGTCGCTAAAAATAACAAGTTAGAGTTCCAAATGATGCAATGCATGAAGTAATAGTAGTAGATTTTATAGTTGAAAATACCTAACATGCATTCCTAGCATAAATCCTCCCAAAGAACAAGTAATCCACATCACATTTAAAAAAACGAGCAACTAGCAAGTATCAAACAACTAACAATTCAGTGGGTGCCAACAAGCTGACACGAACCCACAAACAAAAGTATGTCTGAACTAGTAAAACTAAACAAACAACAAACTACCTCGCTAAAACGAGGCAACAACCACGGCCAACACTGCAGCCCAGGAAACTCCAAAATCAGCACTGTTAACTGCTACTGCTCTGAACCTAAGGCATTGCAAAGACAGAACACCTCAGCAAGAAGGTACAAATGCTGGTAGGAAAAGTAATAAGCCGAAAATAAACAAAGGTCAACATGGGTACCAGCCCAAGACCAAAAGCACTAAAGTAAAGTACAAAAGAAAACAGGGCATCAACAGGAAAGAACTCCTACATGATTTGTCACATTCCACAAGAGTACGCCAGATGCACAAGGTTGTAAGGTGACTACATGAATATTTCACCAGAGAGAAAATACAAAACCTTTATTAGGCACCTATGGTCGACTCTACCCAAAAACACGGGCGAAGTTATCACTCTTGGACACACCACCCAAAAACACAAGCGAGGTGGTCACTCTTGGACATACCACCCAAAAACACAGGCGAGTTGGTCACTCTTGGACACACCACCCAAAAACAAAACAGATATATAATCCGTCTAACTACGAGGGAGTATCATACTCTCCACCATACACCGCAGACATCCAAAAACCAGGTAGACCTTCACATGGCACTAATGAAGGTAACAAACACTGCGGAGGTGGAATCGTCCACTAACTCCCGCATTCAAGAAACCCAAAGAAACCACAACACAAATATCTCGATATTTGACTCGACAGATTCTATTTGACATTACCGAACTCAAGACGCGGTTGATCAACCTCTAGGAGCAATTTACAGTCCTAGATAAATGCTAACGCGCTAAATAACGAAAGCTAACACATGCTTAGCCATCATTAAGACACACCAGGAACAATTAACCAAAACCAGACATAATCGGGCTTCCCAAGACAACACTGTACAACAACAAAGGAACGTTGAAACGATTAATCATCACAATGACTTGGAAGAATAAGCGCAGAAAATTTAAAGAACATGAAAGTATAGTCATTACCATCAGATCGGACAAAGAGAAACGAGGGGAAACCACCACTTGCCTTGGTTTTTACCGGAAAAGTCCTCTGAATCGCTTCACGTCGAAAATCGGGGCAAAAGACTGCGGGAGGAGTTGAAATCTAGATAAAAATGGTCGAAAAGGGGATTAGGGCCGAAAAACCCTAACGAGAAATCTCAAGAAACGGGAAGAAATTACCACGAGGGCGCAGCTCTCGACGAGAGCTTTCTAGATCTATGATCGGTTTGAAATTCCGAGCACCGGAGCACCGTCAACAGCCACCGAAAGGATTAAGGACGAACAACCTCTATCTCGCTCACGTCGCTCTGGTTCGGGAGGAAAAAGAATCAGAGGAGAAGATGAAGAAGGTATTTATACTAAGGTGATAACCGGAAAAACAGCAAAAAAAACCGGGTTCAGCTGAACCGGTTTTCCCGAAGCAGAGGGAATGGGTTACTCGAGTATCCGGCAAAAACCTACTCGAGTAGTTCAATACAACCACTCGAGTAACAGAAAGACCTACTCGAGTAGTTCAATACAACTACTCGAGTAACAGAAGGCCTACTCGTGTAGCTCATCACAACTACTCGAGTAACAGAGACCTACTCGAGTAGTTCATTACAAATACTCGAGTAACAGAGAAAGAGTACTAGAGCACTTAGGGAATTACACGAGTACAACACGGGGATTACTCGAGTACTAAGGCAGCTTACTCGAGTACTACAAGGGGAAATACAGTGCCCAGAAAAAAAATATCGTCGAACGCAAGGCCTGATCGTCGATCCCAATTCGAAAATCGTCGAACTCAACACGCAGGGCCAGACCTACAGCAAGCTCCGCTCGACGATTCGTCGAGCTCAGCACGACAATCGTCGAGCTCCTCGACGATCGTCGACCTCCAGACAACACCTAGAAAAGAATAACAATCGTAGAGCTCCGCTCGACGATCGTCGACCTCGATACAGCGCCCAGAAAAAGAAAACAATCGTCGAGCTCCGCTCGACGATCGTCAAACGCGACACAACGCCCAGAAAAGGGAATACAATCATTGAGCTCCGCTCGACGATCGTCGAACCCGACACAACGCTCAGGAAAAGGAATACAATCGTCGAGCTCCGCTCGACGATCGTCGAGCTCCGCTCGACGATCGTCGAACCCGACACAGCGCCCAAAAAAAAACCGAAAAAAACTCAGTTCGACGAAAACCCACACATTTAGGAGGGCTTCCCGAGAATCAACACAAGCCCAAGGCATTAAAATAGCAGTTATCGTGTTCAGATAGTTGAACATGGAAATACGAGATTAAAACAAAGGCTCTAACGTGCCGAATTAATCGAAACTCGCGTTGTAGGCGAAAACTGATACTACAGACACAACGACGAAGTCAAAACCAAAATCCTACGAGTCATTCCCGAGATATTAACCGCCAAAATATGCAGCGAACAAAAACAAAACCCAAAACTTCGATTGCGCGCCGAGACTCCAAAAACGCTCAGGTTGCGAAGAAACTGGACGAGCACGTCCAAAACTACTCAAATCCAACACTCGACATTAAAAGTAACGGCACGACGTCATAAATCTGACGTTGCCCAAACAAATAAAATCATCGAAAAATCGGGGGCGTTACAGTCACTCCCCCTAAAAAGAAGTTTCGTCTTGAAACTTATCACAACTCCAAAACCAAACCAAAATTGATAAAACCATGCATAACTGAAAAAATAGCAACATACCCGAAACTAAGAGAAGAAGTGCGGATGAGATTCCCTCATCGCCGATTCCAATTCTCACATCGCGCTCTCGAAGTCTTGATTTCTCCAAAGAATCTTGACCATAGGGATGGTCTTTCTCCGCAACACACGCTCTTGAGAATCCAGGATACGCACAGGTTCTTCCACATAAGTAAGGTTGGGCTGAATCTGGGGTATCGAGTCAAGGACTTGACGATCACTACGAACACACTTCCACAACTGGCTCACATGGAACACATCATGGACACCAGGGAAGGTCGCAGGCAATTCCAGGTTATAAGCTGACACTCCGATGCGCTCAAGAATCTGGAAAGGTCCCACATACCGGGGGTCTAACTTGTGGTTCCTTCCAAACCTTTTAACGCCAGACATCGGGAAAACTTTCAGAAAAACCAAGTCCCCAACGGCAAATTCCAGATCGACCCTTCGTAGATTAGCATACTTCTCATAACGCTCTTGAGCCACATGAAGCTTTTCCCGAATATGAGTCACGATACAATTCATCTCTTCAAGGGATTCCGAACCTAACAAGGTCTCTCCCCAACTTCAGCCCAAAACAATGGAGTTCTACAACGCCTCCCATACAAGGCCTCAAACGGAGCAATCTGCAGACTCTCTTAATAACTATTTTTGTATGCAAACTTCATGAGTCTGAGACGCTCATCCCAAGCACCACCATGATCCAAAATAAAACACCTGATCATATCCTCTACGATCTGATTTACCCTTTCCGTCTGACCATTAGTCTGCGGATGATAGGCGGTGGAATACCTTAAATCGGTATCCAACCCCTCCTGTAAACTTTTCCAAAAACGTGACGTAAATCTAGATTCTCGATCTGATATGATGCTAACAGGCACACCATGTAATCTGATGACCTCTTCAAGATATAACTCAGCTATTGTCTTCATCGAGTACCCAATCTTGAATGGAACAAAGTGAGCACACTTTGTTAGTCTGTCGACTATCACCCAAACAGAGTCGTGCCCACGGGGAGATTTTGGCAGACCGGTGATGAAATCCATTGAAATGCTCTCCCATTTCCAACTTGGAATATAAAGCGGTGTCAATTTACCACCAGGCCTTCTGTGATCAGCCTTAACACGCTGACAAGTATAACATTCCGATACAAACTTTACGATGTCATTCTTCATCCCTGACCACCAAACAATTTGCTTTAGATCTTTATACATCTTAGTGGAACCAGGGTGGTAGGCTACACTAGAACCATGAGCTTCATCACAGATCTTAGCTCGAATATCGCCAAAGGCGGGGACGCAAAATCTACCCTGATACTTCAGGGTGTCCAACTCGTCCACAGAGAAATCGGGTAGCTCTCCCTCCAAAGTTCTATTCCGGAGGTGTAACAAATCAGGATCATCTTTCTGATGTGCTCGAGTAAGGGAAATCCAAGAGGGTTCTGCTTCTAGACTAGCAGGCACAGTACTTCTCCCAACCTCAATATCGATCAACAAAAATTCTTCTATTAAGAACTGCACCGACAGATTAAAAATCTTAGCGGTCTTTCTACTCAACGCATCGACTACTACATTAGCCTTTCCTGGATGATAAAGAATTTCCACTTCATAATCCGCCACATATTCTAACCACCGACACTGGCACAGATTTAGTTCTTTCTGAGTGAAGACGTACTTCAAACTCTTATGGTCCGTATAGATCTTGCACAACGTGTCATATAATAAGTGTCTCTAAAGCTTCAGCGTATAAATTACGGCAACAAACTCCAAATCATGTCTAGGATAGTTTCTCTCGTGGATCTTTAGTTGTCTCGATCCATACGCAATCACCTTACCATCTTGCATTAAAACACAACCAAGTCTGATATGTGACGCATCAACATATACAGCATACTCAACTCCTTCAGTAGGTAAGGTTAAAATCGGAGCAGTACATAATCTCTTCTTCAGCTCTTGGAAAGCCTCTTCGCACTTATCACTCCAAATGAAAGCAGTATTCTTCTGAGTAAGTCTAGTTAGAGGAGCAGACAACACCGAAAATCCTTCCACGAATCTTCTATAATAGTCGGCCAGGCCCAAGAAACTCCTAATCTCCTTAGGTGTAGAAGGTCTCTCCCATTCCATCACAGCAGAAATCTTGGTCGGGTCTACAGAAATATCGTCCTTGCTTACCACATGACCCAGAAAGGACACCTGAGGTAACCAGAACTCACACTTGCTCAACTTCGCATATAACTTATGCTCTCTCAGGGTCGACAAAACCAGACGCAAATGCTGAGTATGCTCTTCAACATTGCGGGAATACACCAAGACATCATCTATGAACACAATAACAAATCGGTCCAAGAAATCTTTAAACACCCGATTCATCAAATCCATGAAAGCAGAGAGTGCATTGGTTAAACCAAAAGACATCACCAAAAACTCATAGTGTCCATGCCGTGAACAGAAAGCGGTTCGGGGAATATCTGTCTCACGAATCCTCAACTGGTGGTAGCCTGAGCGAAGATCGATCTTTGAAAATACTGAGCTACCACGCAATTGGTCGAACAAATCATCAATCCTTGGCAGGGGATATCTATTCTTAATGGTTACCTTGTTCAATTCCCTATAATCAATGCAAAGTCTCATCGATCCATCTTTCTTCTTGACGAACAAAACATGAGCACCCCATGGAGAAGTACTTGGTCTAATAAAACCATAACTGAGCAACTCATCGAGCTGAGTACGCAACTCGTCCAACTCACGCGGAGCCATACGATATGGTGCTTTAGCAATAGGACGAGTACCTGGCTCGAGGTCTATCACAAACTCTATCTCCCTTTCCGGAGGAAATCCTGGAAGACTATTAGGAAAGACATCTGGAAACTCTCGCACCACCGAGACATCCTCAAGATGTGGTGTAACAAAAGCTATCTCCAGAGCAGAAATAGAAACAAAAAACATCTCGCAACCAGACTCTATAACACGACAAGCACGTACCGCAGAAATGACATGAGAAACTCCGTCCTGAAATCCATAGACGCTCATAGGTTGTGTAACACCCCCTATCCGTCGCATAGTATATAACAGTAGGTCCGGCCGGGGCCCGACGCCATATACCACAGACAGACCGGGTGGTTACGTATGGAAACCATCCAACCAATCTTAACGTCCTACACAGAGCATTCTAGCGGAAGCAGTTTATATAAGTTGTAAACAAGAACCCAACATAAGAGCACGAATGTCCACTAACATGATAATAGGAATGTTATTACAAAAATACCCAAAAATTCGGCCTTAAGGCCTTACAGAATGTTTCTCTTGACTAATACATGATTTACAAACCTCGGCACGCAGGCCGGTCATACATGAGTAAAACAGAAAACATTTCCACTTGGGCCTTCGAGGGCCAGCTTCGCAAAAAGGGCTTTAACCCGCTATTGACCGCTTGGTCCAGCTGCACCTGCAAGCAACAAACCACCGCACAGTGGCAAACAAAGCAACGGTCAGCAATGCTGACCAAATTATAACGATCCCGCCCACAACTCGGGGCGGCGATGCTCCTTCCCTGCATTTCATTAGCACAAGCGAGCAATGCATATAACCATAGCCACTTCATCACAGACGGTGGCTCGCACGGCCACGCGTCCCGTGCACTCAGGGCACATACTCGGTGAACCGGTCGATGTTACGTCAATTAAAGCCATCAACATTCCGGACTCACCACCGTCACTTAGACGGCCATTCCTATGAGCAATTCGTCTTCATGGTATTGGTCACGTCAATTTAAGCCATCGACCACCGAAGACCCCCATTTATGCCAACGGCGAGTGCCATGTAACTTTAGGTCTCTCTAACCCGAACGACATAAAGCGGGTACGGCTCCATCTAACCCGTGCTCACATCGCAACGACAATTTAAGCCATATGCGCGGGTCAAACTTACACCGAGTCTCATTCTACCGCAATACACATAACCCCGTTATGTTCAAGTTGGCTCTCAGGCCACCAAGTTGGCAAGACCTCGTGTCCGCCCAGTTTTCCGGGTGCACCTTTGGGTTAGTCCCCAAGGCTCCCTGCTGCAATCTACCGCGTAGAAAACCCGAAAAACACCCAATAGCACGGAGTCTTCTCCGGCCTTATGCAATGCAACATCGCCGATCCGGACTAACATGTCCGGGTAGGCTTCAACCAAAATGCCTACGTCCGTTCTCGCATACGGACTCTAAACAACGGGGACTTTACATATCTACCCGAAGGAACGCCTCCAACTCTTCGCAAACTCGCGAGAGAGGGCTTCCTATGCTAAGAAAGAGAGCTATCATGCTCACAAGTGAGGATCGTTACCCTTGTGTTCCTCTTTGGCGCCATCGAAATGTAATCGGATAGAAATCACCGCACTTGCGTTGCCTCCGTGGATCCGGAGTCGGCTCGCGATTCGGAGCTCCGAAGCTCCTCCAATGGCGGGATCTAGTTCTTCTTCCTCCAATGGCTCTCCACTTTCTCCAAGGATTTGGAGAGAGGATAAGGCATGGAAAGTGAAGTTTTCCAAGTCAACTCACGGGTATATCCCTGCAGGAACATCCCCCAGCCGTCGGATCTCAACCTAAGGAAACGAACGGCTTTGATTCGGGGCTGAAATGCCCAATCTGGGCCGAACACGGCCTGGCACACGCCCGTGTCCAGGGCCGTGTGCCGCATTCGCCGTCAAAATCGAATCTTCTGAACCCGCACACGGGTATCGAACACGCCCGTGTTCGAGCTGACACGCCCGTGTTCCAGCTGACACGGCCGTGTAGCTGGCCGTGTACCCCAAGATTTTCTCCCGTTTTCAACCCGAGCACTGCACGGGTTCTAGGACACGCCCGTGTCCTTGCCCGTGTCACATTGACACGCCTGGGCCCCCAGGCCGTGTACACGGGACATTTCATCGAGGGGAGAACGACGACTCGATGACACGGCCTTGGACACGCCCGTGTCCTAGGCCGTGTGCCTTGTCTCGACGATCGTCGAGTGAATCTCGACGATTTCACCTTGACGATCGTCGACACGGGTCGACACGCCCTGCGACACGCCCGTGTCGCAGGCCGTGTGCCCATACTCGACGAATCGTCGAGAATAACTCGACGATTTCACGGCTAAGTGTCGACACGGGTCGACACGCCCTGCGACACGCCCGTGTCGCAGGCCGTGTGCCCATTCTCGACGAATCGTCGAGAATAACTCGATGACTTCGCGGCTAAGTGTCGACACACGCTTGACACGCCCTGGGACACGCCCGTGTCCCAGGCCGTGTGCCTTCAGCCAGAAACCAAAACTGGCCCAAAACGTCCCCCTTTTCTCCTTTGAGTTTCGGGGCGTTACAACTCTCCCCCTCTTAAAAGAATTTCGCCCACGAAATTACATAAAGGAAAGATATACAAAAACAACATTTGTACCTGAGCGGAACAACTCCGGATACTCGTCAAGCATAGTCTGCTCTCGCTCCCAAGAGAGCTCCTCACGACCGCAATTGTCCCACCGGACTTTGACCATCCTGATCTCTTTATTGCGTAGCCGCTTGACCTCCGAGTCCTCAATCCGCACGGGCTTGACCTTTGTCGTTAGCCCACTATCCACCGGCACTTGATCGACCGCGATCACTTGCGTAGGCTCTTGCACCGCCTTCCGAAGCACCGAAATGTGGAACACATCGTGTAAACCACTTAGCTCCACCGAAAGCTTCAACCTATAGGCCGCTTCTCCAACCCTCTCCAGAACCTCAAACGGTCCAAGGTACCTCGGGCTTAGCTTTTTCAACCGTCGCACCCGCGAGACACCCTTGAACGGCTTGATTTTTAGGTACACATAATCACCCACAACGAACTCCACATTCCTGTGCTTGGCATTATAGTACTTTGCTTGCCGGTCCTGAGCGATGAGCAACCTCTCCCGAATGGTTCTCACCAAAGAAGTAGCATCCTCCACTTCCGATCGCTTATACAACTTCGACTCGCCCGTTTCTAACCAAGACAACGGCGTGCGACATCTTCTACCATATAGGGCCTCGAAAGGCGCCATCTCAATACTTGCTTGGTAGCTGTTGTTGTATGCGAACTCCACCAAATAAAGGTGGTCCTCCCATTGCTTTCCAAAGTCCAAGACACACATGCGAAGCATGTCTTCCATGGTTCTATTGACCCTCTCGGTCTGCCCATCCGTTTGCGGATGGAAGGCTGTGCTAAACTTCAGCTTTGTTCCCAACATTTGCTGCACCAGCCTCCAATCATTGGACGTGAACCGCCCATCTCGGTCACTCACGATGCTGTGGGGCACACCATGAAGCCGCACTATATTATCCACATAAAGCTTCGCCAGCTTCTCCACCGGATCGTCCTTCCTATGTGGAATAAAATGCGACACCTTTGTTAATCGATCGACCACCACCCAAATGGCGTCGTTCCCTTTTTGCGACCTTGGCAAACCATGCACAAAGTCCATAGAGATGTCGTCGAATTTCCACTCCGGAATAGGCAAGGACTTAAGAAATCCTCCCGGCTTTTGGCACTCCGCCTTTACTAAGGCGCAGGTTTGGCACTTCGCTACGTATAGCGCCACATCCTTTTTCAAACCCGGCCACCAAAACAGTTTCTTGACATCGCGGTACATCTTCGTGCTCCCCGGGTGAATCGAGTACTTGGTATGGTGTGCCTGTACAACAACTCCACCCGTAAATTGCCCACGCTTGGGACGCACAGACGACCGTCTTTCCACAGCAATCCGTCCTCCACGACGAATTGGGAATTTGACCCATCCAGAGCCTCTATCATGAACTGCTTCATATGAGCATCCAGATCCAAAGCCTGCCGAATCCGATCAGCCAGGTCATATTGCACTTCGGTCCAATTCAGCACTGCTTCAGCACTTGCTTGCTTATCCACACAAACAATCTCCAACGCCTCCAGCTCCTGCACCAACCGCTCATCATGCACCAAAAGCCAATTGGCTTGAGCTGGGGCTCGGCGACTCAACGCGTCCGCAACCGCATTCCCTTTGCCAGGCACGTAGTGGATCTTGAATGTATAGTCCCCCAGGAACTCCATCCATCTACGCTGCCGCATATTCAGATCTTTCTGATCAATCAAATACTTTAGGCTCTTGTGATCGGTGTAGATGTCAATCTTCACACCGTACAAATAGTGTCTCCACAGCTTCAAGGCAAAAATCACGGCCGCCAACTCCAAGTCGTGGACCGGATAATTCCTCTCGTGCACTTTTAGTTGTCTCGAGCCATAAGCTATCACGCTGCCATGCTGCAATAGCACGCAACCCAAACCGCTGCCCGAAGCATCACTATATATCTCATAGCCTTCGGTCCCAACCGGCGAACTCAACACAGGCGCCGTGGTCAACCGACACTTCAGTTCCTCAAAAGCTCGCGCGCACTCCGACGTCCAAACGAACTTATGCTCCTTCCTCGTCAAAGTAGTGAGAGGTAACGCTATCCGCGAGAAGTTCTCTACGAAGCGCCTATAATAGCCGGCAAGCCCCAAAAAGCTCCGGACTTCTGCTACCGTAGCAAGCTCAGGCCACTCCCGTATCGCAACAATCTTCGCCGGATCCACAGCAATACCCTCTCCACTCACTATATGCCCGAGGAACGCCACTGAGGATAGCCAAAACTCGCACTTCGAGAACTTGGCATACAACTGATTTCTCCTGAGTGTCTCCAACACCAAATGGAGATGCTTGAAGTGATCCTCCTCACTTTGTGAGTACACCAAAATATCGTCGATGAAGACGATCACGAAATGGTCCAAGTACTCCCTGAACGTTCTGTTCATCAAATCCATGAACACTGACGGCGCATTAGTCAGCCCAAACGGCATGACCGTAAACTCATAATGCCCGTATCTCGTACTAAACGCTGTCTTCGGGATATCACTCTCCCTTATCCGCAGCTGATAGTACCCAGACTTGAGATCTAACTTCGAGTACACCGTCGACCCGACTAACTGATCAAAGAGATCATCAATCCTAGGGATCGGGTACTTATTCTTCTCAGTCAGCTTGTTTAGCTCCCGATAATCAATACATAATCTCAAGCTTCCGTCCTTCTTCTTAACAAAGAGGACCGGTGCGCTCCAAGGCGAAGAACTCGGGCGCACATACCCTTGCTCCAACAACTCTTGTAGTTGAAATTTCAGCTCCGCCATTTCCTTAGGCGCTAGCCGATACGGAGATCGTGACACAGGCTTTGCACCTGGCATTAGCTCGATAGTAAAATCTATCTCCCGTTGAGGCGGGGCTCCAGGAAGATCTGCGGGGAACACATCAGGGTATTCCGATACCACTGAAATACAATCCAAAGCGGGCTTCGGCTTTGCAACCTCCACAAGTGTAAAGAACAGTTCTGCTCCGGCACGAACCGCCTTCACCACCTGAAGAGCAGACATCAACGTCTTGCTCGACCCCTTTAAGCCCGTAAAAGTCGTCTCACGACTTGCTCCCAGCTTGACTTCCTTGCTACCGCAATCTATATGGGCCTGCTGCTCCGAGAGCCAGTCCATGCCAAATATGACGTCGAACTCCACTAACGGAAGTAAAGACGCCCGCAGGTCGAACTCCTGCTCCCCAATACGAATCTTAACATCGCAGATCCTAACCGCTCGCATCGAACACCCATTGGGCAACAACACATCCAACTTATCCTTCGCCATCGAAGAAGGGACTCCGATGCGTGATATAAATCCTTCAGACAAGAAGGAGTTTGAAGCTCCCGTATCGAAGAGTGCTCGTGCCGGATTTTCACAAATCAATACGAATCCTAAACAAGCAGTGGTAAGGTAACATGTGCATAACAAGCATATAAAGGAATTGACTTGCTATAAATTAAACCGTACCTGTCACCACGTCAGCTTGTTTAATGGCCTCCTGTTGGCCAAGATTGTAGACCCTTGGTTGGGCCGGAGCATAGTGGGATGCGGTCGACTCCACCGCCTTACCCTTCTCTTCATAAGTAGCTCCTGGCCTCCTCTCGGACTTAGGACGTCCGCTCCAACAATCACGGGCGAAATGCCCCGTCTTTCCACACGTAAAGCACGCACCCGGGGTCCGACCCGTAGTCGCCCCAGAAGCGCCAGAAGGAGCTGGACCCGAAGTCCTATGCTTCTTGAAAGTCCTCCGATAGCCTGACTTTGAAGTAGTCGGCACTCTAAACTCAGATTTCTTTTCACTCAAGCTTTTCTTCGCTTGCACACTCTTCATGTCCTTCTCCAAGGACCGGGCAGTATTGACCAAGGTTAAGAAACCTTGCGTCATCGGCCCCGACAGTAACAGTCTCAGCTCATCCCTCAAGCCTTCATAAAAACGATTAGTCTTGCGCGCCTCATCCATGATGGTGGAGCTCGCATAACGACTCAACCGCGTAAACTCGTGGAGATATTCATCCACGCTCCTCTCACCCTGCACCAACTTCAGGAATTCATTCTCCATTGAAATCCTCTGAGTAGAAGGGAGGTATCTTGCCAAGAACAATTCCGAGAACTCTTCCATCGGAATGTCTATCAGTTGTCTACCTCGCAGATGATGCAGCTCCAAACCTTCCCACCACATCCTCGCTTCACCGTCCAGCAGGAACGTAGCGATGGTGGTCATCTGCCACTCCTCCGTCTCCGTCGCTGTCATGACTCTCTTCACCCTAGAGAGCCAGTCTTCAGCCTGAGATGGGGTTCCCAACCCCGAGAATAACGGAGGGTTAAAGCTCATTACATGCTTCAACTGCCTCTCAGTCGCCCTCCTTGGCACTATTGGTTCTACAACCACTTGCTCCACCCTCCTCGGCTCAGCCTCTTGCAGAGGTTCTTGCTCCAACACAGGAGCGGGCTGCTGCGCTTGCCTCCCAGGCTGCGCATTAATCACGGCCAACACCGCTTCAGCCACCAATCTTATATTTTCAGCCGACAAAGGTGTTGCGGGAGCAACTTCCGGTGCACTGCTAGCCTCAGAAACTCGGCGTTCTGACGGCCCAACACCACTTCTGGTCACCTATAGTGGTACAAAACACCGTTAAGCGACCACATAACATTGCAAACAGCAAGTATAGGAACACGCAGGTTCCTCAAACACGAGTATTTTCATTCCTAAGTGGACATTCATGGGTTCTTTTACCATTATAATGATGACGCACACAATGTGCTCACCACCCCTTAAAAAGAATTCGCCCACGAATTCACTTTAAGCCCGACCAAAACCAGTAGGCTGATACCAAATTGTAACACCCCCTATCCGTCGCATAGTATATAACAGTAGGTCCGGCCGGGGCCCGACGCCATATACCACAGACAGACCGGGTGGTTACGTATGGAAACCATCCAACCAATCTAACGTCCTACACAGAGCATTCTAGCGGAAGCAGTTTATATAAGTTGTAAACAAGAACCCAGCATAAGAGCACGAATGTCCACTAACATGATAATAGGAATGTTATTACAAAAATACCCAAAAATTCGGCCTTAAGGCCTTACAGAATGTTTCTCTTGACTAATACATGATTTACAAACCTCGGCACGCAGGCCGGTCATACATGAGTAAAACAGAAAACATTTCCACTTGGGCCTTCGAGGGCCAGCTTCGCAAAAAGGGCTTTAACCCGCTATTGACCGCTTGGTCCAGCTGCACCTGCAAGCAACAAACCACCGCACGGTGGCAAACAAAGCAACGGTCAGCAATGCTGACCAAATTATAACGATCCCGCCCACAACTCGGGGCGGCGATGCTCCTTCCCTGCATTTCATTAGCACAAGCGAGCAATGCATATAACCATAGCCACTTCATCACAGACGGTGGCTCGCACGGCCACGCGTCCCGTGCACTCAGGGCACATACTCGGTGAACCGGTCGATGTTACGTCAATTAAAGCCATCAACATTCCGGACTCACCACCGTCACTTAGACGGCCATTCCTATGAGCAATTCGTCTTCATGGTATTGGTCACGTCAATTTAAGCCATCGACCACCGAAGACCCCCATTTATGCCAACGGCGAGTGCCATGTAACTTTAGGTCTCTCTAACCCGAACGACATAAAGCGGGTACGGCTCCATCTAACCCGTGCTCACATCGCAATGACAATTTAAGCCATATGCGCGGGTCAAACTTACACCGAGTCCCATTCTACCGCAATACACATAACCCCGTTATGTTCAAGTTGGCTCTCAGGCCACCAAGTTGGCAAGACCTCGTGTCCGCCCAGTTTTCCGGGTACACCTTTGGGTTAGTCCCCAAGGCTCCCTGCTGCAATCTACCGCGTAGAAAACCCAAAAAACACCCAATAGCACGGAGTCTTCTCCGGCCTTATGCAATGCAACATCGCCGATCCGGACTAACATGTCCGGGTAGGCTTCAACCAAAATGTCTACGTCCGTTCTCGCATACGGACTCTAAACAACAGGGACTTTACATATCTACCCGAAGGAACGCCTCCAACTCTTCGCAAACTCGCGAGAGAGGGCTTCTTATGCTAAGAAAGAGAGCTATCATGCTCACAAGTGAGGATCGTTACCCTTGCGTTCCTCTTTGGCGCCATCGAAATGTAATCGGATAGAAATCACCGCACTTGCGTTGCCTCCGTGGATCCGGAGTCGGCTCGCGATTCGGAGCTCCGAAGCTCCTCCAATGGCGGGATCTAGTTCTTCTTCCTCCAATGGCTCTCCACTTTCTCCAAGGATTTGGAGAGAGGATAAGGCATGAAAAGTGAAGTTTTCCAAGTCAACTCACGGGTATATCCCTGCAGGAACATCCCCCAACCGTCAGATCTCAACCTAAGGAAACGAACGGCTTTGATTCGGGGCTGAAATGCCCAATCTGGGCCGAACACGGCCTGGCACACGCCCGTGTCCAGGGCCGTGTGCCGCATTCGCCGTCAAAATCGAATCTTCTGAACCCGCACACGGGTATCGAACACGCCCGTGTTCGAGCTGACACGCCCGTGTTCCAGCTGACACGGCCGTGTAGCCGGCCGTGTACCCCATGATTTTCTCCCGTTTTCAACCCGAGCACTGCACGGGTTCTAGGACACGCCCGTGTCCTTGCCCGTGTCACATTGACACGCCTGGGCCCCCAGGCCGTGTACACGGGACATTTCGTCGAGGGGAGAACGACGACTTGATGACACGGCCTTGGACACGCCCGTATCCTAGGCCGTGTGCCTTGTCTCGACGATTGTCGAGTGAATCTCGACGATTTCACCTTGACGATCGTCGACACGCCCTGCGACACGCCCGTGTCGCAGGCCGTGTGCCCATACTCGACGAATCGTCGAGAATAACTCGACGATTTCACGGCTAAGTGTCGACACGGGTCGACACGCCCTGCGACACGCCCGTGTCGCAGGCCGTGTGCCCATTCTCGACGAATCGTCGAGAATAACTCGACGACTTCGCGGCTAAGTGTCGACACACGCTTGACATGCCCTGGGACACGCCCGTGTCCCAGGCCGTGTGCCTTCAGCCAGAAACCAAAACTGGCACAAAACGTCCCCCTTTTCTCCTTTGAGTTTCGGGCGTTACAGGTTGTCCGTCATCCATTCTGAAATCCAATCGCTTAGCTTTGCACTGGATGACCGCATCATACTTGGACAGCCAGTCCATGCCCAGAATCACGTCAAAATCAGACAGATCCAAAATCATCAGATCCGTAGAGGTCAGAAAATTGTCAAGATAAATAGGGCATCTCAGAACTCCTTGGTTAGATATCATAGAATCACCGGAAGGGAGCTTGAAATTGAAGGAGCCTCCTAAATGGTCCACACTCAGGCGATGTTTATCAACAAACCTCCGGGCCATAAGGAATGGGTGGCACCCGAATCGAAAAGAATACGGGCCCACCTATTCTGCACCTTAAACTCCCCTAAAACTGTAACATATATAACTAAATGAACGATAACTAGGGTAACAACGATAACTAACAAGGATAAGTTAAACCGAGGCTAACCTGATATCACTTACGTAGAGGTTTGGGCTTCCTCGTTGGTCATCACGTTCAGCTTTCCTTTTCCTTTATCCAGATTTGGTGGCGGTGGCAGAGCTCGAAGTGGGCAGGCTGCAGCGGGGACTGAGCCTGGGGCACGAAGACTTTTGGTGTCCCTTCTGCCCACACTAGAAGTAAACCTTTTCTTTCATCCAGCAGTGAGTCACGTCATGACCCTTCCTTGCACAGAACGAGCACACAAGCTCTCCCTTGGGTGCACATTGGATGGCGTGCACCTGCTGCTGCTTCAGGGTGGTAGTCCTCTTGAAGCACCTTTCGTAGTGGTGGCCAGGTCGACCACAAAAGCTACACACTTTCTTATTTTTCTTCTTCGAAGAAGGGCCAGATGCCCAGGAGCTACCATCCTCAACGCCTTTTCTTTTCTCCTTCCTTACCGCAGCACCGCGGTTCTTGGCATTTTCAATCGCCTCCACTTTTAAAGTGGCTTCCACTGCTTCAGCATAACTTTCAGCTTGTTAAGCGCATGCCAACTGCTGGACATCGCTTCTTAATCCTCCCAAGAAATGTTTCACTCTTCCCTCCTCAGAAGCCACCAAGTCAGGAGCAAACCTGCTCAGTTTGCTAAACTCAATCTCGTACTCGCTCATGGTGAGCTGTCTCTGCTTTAGATGCAGGAAGTTATTCATCAGGCGGTCTTGCTCGACCGAGGGTAGAAATTTCTTCAGCAGCATCTTCTTAAAAGATTCCTAAGTACAACCTTCCTTTAGGCTCTCTCTTTCCCGAATCCACCAACTCTTTGCCAGACCTTTTAACTGATAGGCTGCAATCATCACCTTCTGGGCTTCTAGAATTCCAGAATACAAAAACATCTCCTCGATGGAGATGATCCTATCATCTATAATCACGAAGTCAGCACTCCCGTCGAAGGTGGGAGGCCCCAACCGCTGGAAGTGCGATATGAAATTTATTTATGGTGGTATCGCCATCGGGGGCACCAGAGGAGCAGGGGTATTGGGCATGGCTTGGCCCGAGACGGGCTCTTGCGCTGAAGGTTGCTGCGTGGGAGCGACAGACAATAAAGACTCAATTTGCGATTGCATCGCAACCAATTGTCTCGATAGAGCCTCATTACTCTGACGCAGACTCTCGATAATCGCATCACTTTGCGCACCTGATGACTCACCCTCTGACTGGGGAGTCTACCTCATCGCAGGACGCTTTGGCGACATTTCTAAAAGGCAAACGAACAACTCATCAAAATCCTGGCTTACAACCAAGCCACACGACTAGTTCAGACCATACTTAAAAGACACTTGCTTACGCTGCAACTTGCTCTGGGATTTTATAATGATGTTATGTCCTACTTAGGATGATATCCTCTCATCCTATTGACTCTTGTGCCTATGACATGAATGCATGTATTTATATTCGTTTTCTGATTTAAAACCATGTGTGTACATATGTCATCCTGCAAATCTTTAGCTTGGCACGTTGTGCTTATGCAATGTTATGCTCTGCATGATTGTGCTATGCATTCTAAAAAGGCCCTAATGCATGTTATGAGCGGCGTACGCATGAAAATGTTATGCATTCCACACTACATGACATTCTCATGCAACGAAAAAGAAACGTGCTAGTCGCATTCATGTGGTGAGGTTATGCATCCCATACTACATAACCCTCACATGTTGCCCCTATGGTGGATCCATATACAGACACATATTATGCATCTCATACTACATAATATGCCCCGTATACTTCATGTTATGCTATGAGTGTAGTGTTCGTGCTTCAGCCAAGACGTGTTGATGACATATCAGTGTGTGTATGATATGATGCTAAACACCTAATACAAACAAGAAAGGTTGCTCGACAAATTGTCAAGCAACCTCCCTCTGATACCAACTGTCATAACCCACATTTTCATCGCATAGAAACAACTTAACAGAGTAAGGGAAAATGCACGTCATGATGCCACGTCAGCAGGGATAACTGCAGACGCTCAGGCAGACACCAAACTAAACATGAAGAAAGGTTCTTTTAAAGTTATTTTAAGGAAAAAATCAGTTAAGTGCAGTAGTTAGCTGTATCTCTCGGCTTAGTGGCTCATCTTGTACATGAATCAAAATATATTATATGCTACGGAAAAATACTTGATTAGATTAACTCAAACTTCCTACATGAGTAAAATCATCCCTAAAGGACAACTCATGCTATGCAAGACTCTAAATTTATTAAAGTAGGAAAGATAGCTTTTACGGTCACTAAAAATAACAAGTTAGAGTTCCAAATGATGCAATGCATGAAGTAATATTAGTAGATTTTATAGTTGAAAATACCTAACATGCATTTCTAGCATAAATCCTCTCAGAGAACAAGTAATGCACATCACATTTAAAGAAACGAGCAGCTAGCAAGTATCAAACAATTAACAATTCAGTGGGCACCAACAAGCTGACACGAACCCACGAACAAAAGTATGTCTGAACTAGTAAAACTAAACAAACAACAAACTAGCTCGCTAAGACGAGGCAACAACCACAGCCAATATTGCCGCCCAGGAAGCTCCAAAACCAGCACTGCTAACTGCTACTGCTCTGAACCTGAGGCATTTCAAAGACAGAACACCTCAGCAAGAAGGTACAAATGGTGGCAGGAAAAGTAATATGCCGAAAATAAACAAAGGTCAACAGGGGTACCAACCCAAGACCAAAGTACTGAAGTAAAGTACAAAAGAAAACAGGGCATCAACAGGAAATAACTCCTACGTGATTTGTCACGTTCCACAAGGGTACACCAGACGCACAAGGCTTTAAGGTGACTACATGAATATTTCACCAGAGAGAAAATACAAAACTTTTATTAGGCACCTGTGGTCGACTCTACCCAAAAATACGGGCGAAGTGGTCACTCTTGGACACACCACCCAAAAACACAAGCGAGGTGGTCACTCTTGGACACACCACCCCAAAAACATAGGCGAGGTGGTCACTCTTGGACACACCACCCAAAAATAAAATGGATATATAATCCGTCTAATTACGAGGGAGTCTCATACTCTCCACCATACACCGCAGACATCCAAAAACCAGGTAAACTTCCACAGGGCACTGATGAACGTAACAAACACTGCGGAGGTGGAATCGTCCACTAACTCCCGCATTCAAGAAACCCAAAGAAACCACAACACAAATATCTCGAGATTTGGCTCGACAGATTCTACTTGACATTACCGAACTCAAGACGCGGTTGATCAGCCTCTAGGAGCAATTTACAGTCCTAGATAAATGCTAACGCGCTAAATAACGAAAGCTAAAACATGCTTAGCCATAATTAAGACACACCAGGAACAATTAACCAAAACCAGACATAATCAGGCTTCCCAAGACAACACTGTACAACAACAAAGGAACGTTGAAACGATTAATCATCACAATGACTTGGGTTAAGCGCAGAAAATTTAAAGAACATGAAAGTATAGTCGTTACCATCAGATCGGACAAAGAGAAACGAGGGGAAACCACCACTTGCCTTGGTTTTTACCGGAAAAGTCCTCTGAATCGCTCCACGTCGAAGATCGGGGCAAAAGACTGCGGGAGGAGTTGAAATCTAGACAAAATGGTTGAAAAGGGGATTAGGGCCGAAAAACCCTAACGAGAAATCTCAAGAAACGGGGAATAAATTACCACGAGGGCGCAACTCTCGACGAGAGCTTTCCAGATCTACGATCGGTTTGAAATTCCGAGCACCGGAGCACCGTCAACGACCACCTGAAGGATTAAGGACGAACAACCCCTATCTCGCTCACGCCGCTCTGGTTCGGGAGGAAAAAGAATCGGAGGAGAAGATGAAGAAGGTATTTATACTAAGGTGATAACAGAAAAAACAACAAAATAAACTGGATTCAGCTGAACCGGTTTTCCCGAAGCAGAGAGAATGGGTTACTCGAGTATCAGGCAAAAACCTACTCGAGTAGTTCAATACTACCACTCGAGTAACAGAAGACCTACTCGAGTAGTTCAATACAACTACTCGAGTAACAGAAGGCCTACTCGTGTAGCTCATCACAACTACTCGAGTAACAGAGACCTACTCGAGTAGTTTCATTATAACTACTCGAGTAACAGAGAAGGAGTACTCGAGCACTAAGGGAATTACACGAGTACGACACAGGGATTACTCGAGTACTAAGGTAGCTTACGTGAGTACTACAAGGGGAAATACAGTGACCAGAAAAAAATAGTGTCGAACGCAAGGCCTGATCGTCGATCCCAATTCGAAAATCATCGAACTCAACACGTAGGGCCAGACCTACAACAAGCTCCGCTCAACGATCGTCGACCTCCAGACAGCACCCAAAAAAGAATAACAAGCTCTGCTCAACGATCGTCGACCTCGATACAGCGCTCAGAAAAAGAAACAATGGAGCTCGACGATCGTCGAACGCGACACAGCGCCCAGAAAAGGGAATACAATCGTCGAGCTCCGCTCGACGATCGTTGAACCCGACACAGAGCCCAGAAAAAAACCGAAAAAACTCGGTTCGACGAAAACCCACACCTTTAGGAGGGCTTCCCGAGAATCAACACAAGACAAAGGCATTAAAATAGCAGTTATCGTGTTCAAATAGTTGAACATGGAAATACGAGATTAAAACAAAGGCTCAAACGCGCCGAATTAAACGAAACTCACGTCGTAGGCGAAAACTGATGCTACGGACACAACGACGAAGTCAAAACCAAAATCCTACGAGCCATTCTCGGGATATTAACCGCGAAAATATGCGGCGAACAAAAACAAAACCCAAAACTTCGATCGCGCGCCGAGACTCCAAAAACGCTCGGGTTGCGATGAAACTGGACGAGCACGTCCAAAACTACTCAAATCCAACACTCGACGTTAAAAGTAACGCCACGACGTCATAAATCTGACATTGCCCAAACAAATAAAATTATCGAAAAATCGGGGGCGTTATAACGGCATAGCCGACTATATACCGCCATGCTTCGTGGCGATGAGACCCGGGAGTGGGAGAAGATCAATGATCTCTTAGGGGAGGAGCTCGCCATCCCCGCTAGAAACTACTTCGTCCCTCTTAGCAAGCTTCCTGCAAGTGCGAGTATCGAACTTGCGGTACCTTTTTTGATCGTCAATCGTCGGTTTTGATACCTTAACATCAGACTTGGAGCAACAATACCCTCCGCCCTTAATAATCATCGTATGTGTCCAATAAACAATATTCTGCTTCCTAACATTAAAGTCTGTTTTATGAGCATAGTCGCAATACGCAGCATATGCATCCTCCTAACTTTGCACAATAGGGAATGTTATGCTTCCTCTCTGCAAATTAGAACATAATTACAGTTGTAATACATAAATTCCAGTTGTAATTGAAAAAAATACATTTGTAATTAGGAGTCGGGCAAATAATATTACAACTGTAATTTGAAGATTCAGTTGGGAAAAATATACTACATCTTGTCCGTTCCTGTTCAAATAATAGAATGAAGGTAGAACATTGACAGAGAAGGAAGCTTAAAGACTTACATTGCCATAACTATCAACTACCGATTGCTTGTACATTTGTTGCATCAAGTAATATGGACTACTTCCGAGTTTTCAAAAGTCCAGGAACACCTGCTTTTGAAGAAAATCCATGTAATACTACATCAGAAGTATTAGTTGAGAAAATTATAGCTTGCTTACCAACCAGAGGGAGATTTGATTGCAAGAATGAGCTGCCTCTGGAGCTCGAATGGCTCCACCTTGCCAATGTTCACCGAAACCCTAGATGGCTTCACCTTGCAGCCGACGTGTTCGGAGGGGCACGGGAGGTGGTGTGGATGGTCTGTGAAACCCTAGTTGTGCGGCGATGGCGGAGGTGAGGATGGAAGAGGCAGGATTTTGAGCTTTTTCTTTCCAAAGGGGAAGAAAGAAAGCGGGCCCCACGTGATTGAAGGTATTTAAATAGGCATAGTAGGAGCGTACATTATGTACACCTAAAAATTTTCCAGGAAGCTTTAGAACACAACGCAAGTTGAACTCGCGGAGCCCCGCGTCTCCCAATGGGTCAACCACAAGCAAGAAATGTGGTCGGGATATGCTCCCATGCCACTTGGAACTGATTCAGAATTTAGATTTCTCTCCTCAAGTAATAGCGCAACCTCTACGTAGTCACCGATGGGTGGACTTGAAACCCCCCCCCCCCCCCCCCTCCCGTTTTGATCGACATGTTGTTCAAGGGAACCCGTTGACGTGCTATTAAGGCGGGCTAGGTGAGTTCCGGCGAGATCACTACGAGATGCGTGGGGCCCCTCGTACCTTTCTGGGGCCAATGGTCAACTTTTCGGGGTCCACAATGTACTTGGAATATAGGTTGTGCAATATTAATTATAAAACTAGTAATGTTATATTAACTAACATCAATTAAATAAAGGTTATTGTTATTATCATTGTAGTTTTGGCTAGTTGCACTGTAATTTCTCCTAATTTTTTACGTTTTTTGGAAATGCGTCTTGTAAATGTATTTTTAGGAAAATTGTTCAACAGAAAAGTTGTAGATCTCGATGAGATCTACAACTTTCGTGGTGAACATTTTTAATAAAAATGCATGTACAAAGTGTATTTCTAAAAGGCGCGCAACCTGAGCGTATTTCCAAAGTACGTCTTTTATATGCATTTTTAGGAAAGTGTTCAATACAACTTTCATGCTGAACACTTTTCTAAAAATGCATGTACAAGACGTATTTCGAAAAGGCGCGAAAAATTATGTAAAAGTGTGGTACGACTCGCCAAAACTACAGTGCTAATAACAATCACCTAAACAAATTCACTAAAAATTTGCTAAAAACAGTTCACAAACAAAATATTTTGGATAGGCATCGAAGAGGGAGGATGGCAGCGTAGCGTGTTGGAGAAGATGATGTTTTGCTGGAGGAAATGGGAGATTCGCCGTAGCAAATGGGGAGTTCCGTCGGAGGAAATGGGGAGTTTGGCCGGAGGAATTGACGAGATTCTTTGAAGGAAATGTACGAAGGTGTTGCACCGACAACTGTTGGTTGTGTTGGAATTGTGTTTAATTGGAGCATATAGGGAGATACGTGAGAGTAAAGCTCCGTTTGGGTTTAAGGTCCGGTTCATGCGGTCGCAATCGCTTGACCGGTGAAAAATAAGTCCCCCAAATAAAGCCTAAATGAATGAACTAAGGAGCAGTTGTTTTAGCTGTTAGCGGTGAAAGAATCAAAGCTGTAAAATTAATATATGAGGAAGTTTTTGCAATAATAGTTGTATCGTGGAGAATTATTTTGTAAGCCTGTCGTTCTCATATTAAGATGTGAGATTGTATTTTTCTCAAAGAATACAGTTATATCTAAAAATGTAATTTTTCATAAATTTTAAATCAATTTCGATATATTTTTATAATGTAATTGTATTTTTTTATATTTTTATTCAAAAATATATATCTCAGTATTTAAAATGATACTAAAAAATAAATCAATATTTTGATTTTGATTTAATTTTGCAAAAAAATATACATTTTAGCTGAAAAAGTCAATTTTGCACCCTCCTTCAGGAACGAAACTCATATCTATAAATTTTCTGTGTGTTGGAGATAAATGTCCGTGCCAAACGCAGCCTAAAACAAACAGTTTTTGAGGCCTACATAATTATGTCATAATGTCATTTTACAGTCGTAAGGCATGATTATATAGGCATAATTTGTTTTGTTATAATCCGATTTCGGGTAATATGGTGCTTGAAATGAGCAAAAAAAAATAACAACATTAATAATTTGTGTTTTTTTTTAAAAAAAACTTGAAATAAAAAATTAATTTAGTGCATAAAAAATCCTTAACGGACATAGATGAGTGAACGTGAGACACCAAATTGAAACCCTTAAAAAGGACGATTTTTCTGTATGTGCAACACATATAAATGATCCTGCAAGACCTTTTTTTCTAGCAGCAACGTAAAACACAGTTGCAAATGACTCTAAAATGCAGTTTTTTACAAGTGTACTTAACTCAAAAATATATACATATGACTAATTAAAATGATCAAAAAAATGCATGAAACAATATTTGATGATTTTTTTTGAGCATTGTTAAGTGCACTACAGTTTTCGCTATGTGCACTTTTTTATTAAGAGCACCGCATTACGATATGGGCACACATAATTGTCATGTGCACTGCATTTTTGTTAATAGCAAACTAACAAGGAGGAGGCAGAGCTAGTGGTGTTGATGACGAAGAGGGTGGATGCTCGGCCGATGAGCTCGACGAGGTATAGGGCATATACGAAGAATGGGGAGCGCTTGGTGGGGTGCAAGATGTCGAGGAGGGAGATGAGGGAGGGAACCTCGCGAGCCGAGTGAACGCAGACCAGGATCCGGAGTTCTGAATCAGGGTTCCACCACCGGATCGTACGACGCTTGTAGGCGACGAATTGACGGGAAGACTTCGTTGCTATGTTTACAAGAGGGGTAACAAGCACCGTCACCACCACTGACAATACCACCATGATCGAGAATGATTGTTGATGCAGTATCTGTCATTGCAAAATCAAATAAAAAGGAATTTACAGGCCTGGAATATTGAATTCACAGCAAGAGAAACAAAGAGAAAGAGAGAGAATTGAGTACCCCCCTTGTCCCAACCGATGTTGAGCATGATGAGCTTGACAACCCCCTTAATATTCATAAGTAGTCCCAGCGAGATTCCTTCATTAAATGGCGTCTTCATGTATAACGCCGCAAGCACGGCGCCGACAATCTTCGCGGCTGCGGCTGCGATCACCATTATTAGAAGGGCTACTGCTGCCCTCAGATTGGCACTGTTGAAGCCAGGAAAATCCTAACCTAGATCAGAATTCGGACCAAATCCGCCTAAGGTAACCGGCTCAGAAGCTAGATCAGACGGCTATGGTGACTAGTATGAAGAATCAGGTCAACAGAACCCCAGATGTTGCTCGAAAGGAGCAGCCCCTTCTCAGCCAAAGATGGCCGAACTGGGTACGAGGGAAGCTAGCTGGCAAAGTTGCAAGGTCGCGACTTGCTCTCCAAGGAAAAGAAATTCAAAGACTCGGCTCGTATCTCGAAAATGAAGCGCGCGAGTATCCTATCGAGGATTTCAAGTGCCTCACCTCATACCCCTGGGGTCCTATTTATAGGCAAATCCAGGGGGGTCATATTTTATACCCCACCCCCCTGGCGAATAGGCGACTTCCAGAGGAACTCACATGGGCTGGGAGAGTATCTTGCCTAGTCGCCTACCTGGCAAGTATGCGAGGTGAGCTCGTCGATACTCGCCTGGCCTTCCGCGATCTTGTAGGCTGTCTTTGACTCATGTATTGACTTATTGACCTTGACTTTTGTTGATCTGACTGTGGTAGGGTCCATCCTCGACGAATACGGGTTGTACACAATCCCCGCTCTTTTTGAGCGACGTAGGAGCTCAGAAAGAAACATCCAACACTTATTCGGCGAGCTGCGGTGCCGAGTATCTGGGTTACTGGCCTCTTGTAACTGCCTGTCGATCTCTATAAATAGGGGGCCTCGTCCTTTAGACGGATTTTCAGAACTCGCGCATAATGTCGAATGCCGAGAAATTTCTTCATGACAGCCTCGCCGCGCTAACCGGTGCCCTCGACGTTGTTAAGCCTAAAAGGCCGCGTGAGGAAGACGCCGCCGCTGATTTGCCCCCCTCAAGAAGAAAAAAGTCAAAAAGGCCAAGAAAAAACCCGCCTCCGGTGACGATAATCCGCGTCGTCATCTCCTGCTCAGGTCGCAACCTCCACTAGCATTCTCGCACGGTCCCGCGAGCACGCAGCAGCTGCTAAGCGACCTGGGGCTGACGACATCCCCAATGTCGCCGCCTCTGACGCGAGCCTCCTTGGCTCGCTCGATATCCCGGAACTCGCCTCCACCCTGGCCCCGGAAACCGTCTCCATACCGGTGCCGCAGCAAGTTGAAGTCGTCGACCTGCCAGGTTGCCATATTGCCGAGATACCATTTTCTTCATTGATGGTCGTTACCCGCTTCTCGCTAACTTTACTTTTGATACTCGTAGATTCACCACCGGGGGTGCTAACGCGGTTCTGAATGTCTCCCCGCTGAGCTCCGCGCCGCTGGTCGCCCTCCTGTCGGGATACCAGTAAAGACCGCGCACATGGTACGAATCCTTGTCGGCGGCAAGAGGACACCTGAGGCCTCGATTCCTGCGGAGAGCAAGGAATTGTTGTTGAAGAATCCTACGCCAAAGAGCCTAGAAGCCGGCGCGAGTTCTTCTGATCCTCAGCCGCGGCCGGAGGACGACCCTCACTATGCCATCAAGAGATCTCGCGTCCTGTGGGAGGAGAGGTCATCAGTTTGCGCGAGATTGCCCATGCGGCCAGCAATGTTGTGCTCGCGAGGTCGAGGATCAGCGGGAAACTCGACGAGGGGGAGAAGCAGTTCACCATGGACGAGCTTATCCCCGAGCTGCTCGCTGAGGCAACAACCTCGCCAGATCGCATACCTTTGTCATTGTCGGGCTCCAGCAGCAGCGGCAGCGGTAGCAGCAGCAGCGGTGGAAGTGGCAGCGACGAGGAGGAGAGCGAGGAGAGTGGCGAGGAAGAGGATGCTGACATCGGAGATGAGGAATATCAGCCTGATACTGGCGACGATGAGTCCTAGTTGCTCGCCCGATATTCTCATACTCGCGTATATCAGTAGCGATATTTTTGTAATAGATAATTTTTGTAACTTGAAACATTTTTTGAAAAATATATATACAAGTCCGAATTACCATGCTGTCATTTTCTGCTTTCATGTTTGTTGCTGATGATACTCGCTAGGCTCATAGGCTCGCTTTACCCTGTTGTGGCATCATTCATAGTCGCGTAGTTTGTACTCGCACGACCATAATCGCTCTTCATAGCTCGCATCCCAATAATCGCCTATATTTTGCGCATGTGCTCGTCATATCATACTCGCACTTTGCTATGTCAAGCTCGCATACTCGCTGATACCTGCACATGTACTCGCCCAATCCTGCTCGCACCTGCATGACTTATTTGGTCACCGAAACCGACATCCTGTGAGGAGCTGAGCCTGATTTGTGGTTGGGAGTAGTCGACACCCAGCAGGAACCGAGCTCAACTAGGGGTGTAATCAGTCGACACCCTGCAGGAGCCAAAGCTCAACTGGGGGTGGGAACTAGTCGACCCGGGGGGAGGGGGGAGTAGTCAGTCTGCAGGAGAGGAGCTCGTACAGAGATCTCAGACTACAACATCACGTCAGCGAGGAACTCGATCTCACTCGAGGAGGTCTTTGGCCAATATGCAGGAGAGGAGCTCGTGCAGGGACTTGGACTTACGACGACCTGCCACTCGAGGGCTTGATACGTTGGAGTCGACAGCTCTCAGGAGCCTTGCTCAACTAGAGTGGTGTAAGTCGACTCGGGGAGGCAAGTAGTCGGTCTGCAGCAGAGAGGAGCTCGTACAGAGATCTCGGACTACGCCATCAATCCAGCGAGGAACTCGATCTCACTCGAGGAGGTCTTTGGCCAATATGCAGGAGAGAGCTCGTGCAGGGACTTGGACTTACGACGACCTGCCACTCGAGGACTTGATATGTTGAGTAGACATCTCTGATGAGCATTGCTCAACTAGAGTGGTGTAAGTCGACTCGAGGAGGCAAGTAGTCGGTCTGCGGGAGAGGAGCTCGTACAAAGATCTCGGACTATGACATCACTCCAGCAAGGAACTCGATCTCACTCGAGGAGGTCTTTGGCCAATATGCAGGAGAGGAGCTCGTGCAGGGACTTGGACTTACGACGACCTGCCACTCAAGGACTTGATATGTTGGAGTCGACAGCTCTTAGGAGCATTACTCAACTAGAGTGGTGTAAGTCGACTCGGGGAGGCAAGTAGTCGGTCTGCAGGAAGGAGCTCGTACAGAGATATCGGACTATGACATCACTCCAGCGAGGAACTCGATCTCACTCGAGGAGGTCTTTGGCCATATGCAGGAGAGGAGCTCGTGTAGGGACTTGGACTTATGACGACGACCTGCCACTCGAGGACTTGATATGTTGGAGTCGACAGCTCTCAGGAGCATTGCTCAACTAGAGTGGTGTAAGTCGACTCGGGTAGGCAAGTAGTCGGTTTGCAGGAGAGGAGCATCTCGTACAGAAATCTCGGACTACGACATCACTCCAGCGAGTAACTCGATCTCACTCGAGGAGGTCTTTGGCCAATATGCAGGAGAGGAGCTCGTGCAGGGACTTGGACTTACGTGACCTGCCACTCGATGGCTTGATACATTATAGGAGTTATTTTTCTCTGCTACTTTAAGAGGTTGACAATGAATCACGTGCATCAATATTTTTGACGATGAAGAAATTGAAAAGAAAGCGATGATCTTGCTGAGGTAGGTTGGGAGGTTGACATCCAACCCTGTTCCTGACAGTTCCTCCAGTCGGAGGAGAGATGCAATTGGGGGTATCTAGCCGACATGCAAGGGGGAGCTGATCTCGGCCGTCAATGCATGGGTCCGGTCTTACAAGGGTGCTTATATCCCGAGGCATCGTCCGAACTGGGCTATCTGGGAGAAACAGGTCGAAGGCAGGTTTCTCAATCCCACCGCGGAAATCATTCTCAGCTCTGTCATCTGGCCACGAGCATAAATGCACGGGCGAGGGGCAATGTTCTTCCGAGGGTCCTCCAGGATGCACTTGCGACTAACATATTCCCTTGGGCATATCCTGGCTCTATGGCTAGTTATACCCGCCTTTGAAAAATAATCGAAGGGCCGTTGACCGAAAGGAGAGCTTGACCAGGGTTGATCTTTCCTCAAATCCAAGAGGTTGGAGTGCAAACCTGTTCCCGCTAGTTCCTCTAGTCGGAGGAGAGATGCAATCAGGGGTAACTAGGCCGACATGCAAGGGAGGAGCTGATCTCGGCAGTCACTGCAGGGGTCCGGTCTTACAAGGACGCTTATATCCCAGGCATCGTCCCATCATCTGCACTGGGCTATCCAGGGGAACAAGTTGACGGCTGACTTCTCAGATCGATCCTGAAGCAACACCTTGAGTTCCCAGAAAACTTGATATGGAAAAAGAATGAACAGAAGCAAAACAGTTGCCATTGTATATATGTGAAAGCATGTATAAGTACAAGTACAACATGAACCACTAGGGATAGAACCTTTTCAGGTCATCCCCGCTCCAAGTACCTCTCAATCTCTCTCCAACCTGATCTTGGAGATAATAGCCTCCGGTGGTCATGACTTTCTGGACAATGAAGGGACCTTCCCAATTTGGATGTAGCTTGCCAACTATTGCTCCTCTTCCCGCGGCATCCACCTTCTTCATAACCAGATCTCCGGTGAGGAAATGCTTTAGGTTGGACGGTTTTGTCGAAGTGCTTAGCCCCCGCGCCGCTTGATCTCCTCTTGGCAGATAGAGCCAAGTCCACGAAGCTCTTCTACGAAATCCAGCAATTCTTTGGGCGACTTCACTCCAAGCGTCAAACTTCGCCACCATCTCCAGCTGCTAATAACTCTCGCGCTCCTAACAACGAACTCCACTGGATGAGTGCCTCGTCACCTGTGGGACAACTTGAAGGAGTAACTCTCCTCCCCGTAGCCGAGTTAGTAAGTAAACTCAGGGCCCAGAGGACCGAGGGGACTGCTCCGCCCAATTACCTTTCAAGTTGGGGACTTTCTTCTCAGGAGGTGATGATCAACTTGTTGGCGGCTTCCACCTGTCCATTGCTGCGAGGATGATGCACAGAGGCGAATCGAAGATCCGCCCCTAACTGCTTACAGAAGTCCTCTAACTCCAAGCTGACAGAACTGCGGCCCATTGTCGGTGACGATGGCGAGAGGAATCCAAACCGGCATGCAATTTCTCCCAAATGAAGTTCTTCACAATCTGGGACGTGGTTTTGGCTAAAGCTTTTGCCTCGATCCATTTGGTGAAGTAGTCGATCATGACAAGGACGAACTTCAGAATCTGTCTGCTGGCCTGAGGAAAGGGGACGATCAAGTCCATTCCCCAGATGGAGAAGGGCCATGGAGCAGTGATCGAGCGAAGGTGTTGAGCTGGCTATAGTTGAAGATGCGCGAAGAGCTGACACTGGAGACACTTTTTGGAGAAGGCATCCGCATCCTTCTGAATAGTGGGCCAGAAGTATCCATGCCTTAGAATCCTTTGTTCAAGAGTGCGAGTCTTTGAGTGGCTGTCGCACTCTCCTAAGTGAATTTCCTCCAGGATGCGAGGTACTTCAATCTCTAACAGGCACCGAGCCAGAGGACCTGAGATGGTCTTACAGTGGAGCTCTCCTTCTTGAAGCAAATAGTAGGCGGCTTTGTAGCGAAACTTCCTCTGGTCTCCCTTGCTGGCAGGAATCTGACCCGTAGTCAGGAAAGAAATAAATGGATCCCTCCAGGATGCCCTCTGCTCGATCTCCATCATCTCCCCTTCCTTGATGGACGGTCGGAAAAGTTCAGTCACGGTTCCCCGGCCCGGGACCGTACTTAGCATGGTAGTCAGCTTCTGAATTCTCCTCTCGGGTACGTGCTCGACGAAGAAAGATTGAAATCTCCCAATCAGACCTTTCACTTTGATCAAGTACCGCTGCAAAATCGGATCGTTCACCTCGAACTCGCCTCTGATCTGGGACGCGACTACCATCGAGTCGGTGAAGGCCCTGATATCTCGAATTGCCAACTCCTTGGCGAGACGCAAGCCGGCCACCATGGCTTCGTACTCTGCCTGATTGTTGGTAACTGGGAAGAGGATCTTGTCTGCTTGCTCAATCCTGGTTCCCTGAGGGCTTACGAGCACGACTCCGGCTCCCACAGAATATCTGCTCGAAGCCCCATCCACGAACATCTTCCAGGACACTGTGCTAGAAGTGACCTTCCTCTCCTTCCACCTCGCCCGAGAAGTCGGCAAGGAAATCTGCCACCGCCTGCGCCTTGATTGCTATCCTTGGAGAGTAAGAAATGTCGAACTCGCTAAGCTCCACCGCCCACTTTGCCAGCCTGCTAGAGTGCTCCACTCCATCCAGGATACTCCGTAGAGGATGATCGGAGACGACCCTAATGGAGTGAGCTTGGAAATACGGACGGAGCCTACAAGCCGAAACCACCAAAGAGAATACCAGCTTCTCCAAAATAGGGTACCTCGTCTCCGCCTGCCGCAACACTCTACTAACATAGTAGATAGGAAGCTTCCTCTTGCCTTCCTCCCGAACCAACACCTAGCTAACTGCTTCCCTCCCGACTCCCAGGTAGAGGAAAAGATCTTCATTTCCCCGCGGGCCTTGAGGAGAGGAGCTTGGGTTAGCTGTTGCTTGAGCTTTCCGAAATCCTCCTCACACTCTGCCGTCCACTCGAACTTCTGATTCCCCCGAAGAGTATTGAAGAATAGAGAGCACTTCTCCCCTGCTTTGGATAAGAAACGGCTAAGGCCTGCCAGCCTTCCAGTCAGCCTTTGAACTTCCTTGGGATCACTTGGTGACGCCATCTCCAGAATGACCTTCACCTTGTCTGGATTAGGTTCCACCCCCTGGGAGTAAGGAGGTGACCTAGAAACTTCCCTCTTCCTGTACCGAAGACGCACTTGGCCGGGTTGAGTCGCATCTTGTACTTCCTCAAAGTAGCAAAGGTCTCCACCATATCTGTTATGTGTTCTGCGACACTTTTAATCTTGACGAGGAGGACATCCATATAAACCTCCAAGTTCCTCCCCTTGAAGATTTGATCCATCATTCTCTGGTAAGTCACGCCTGCATTCTTGAGCCCAAAGGGCATCATGTTGTAGCTATAGCAGCTGTCGCTGGTTATGAAAGAGACGTCCCGACAGTCGGGGGGATGCATCCGGATCTGGTGATACCCTGAAAAAGCATCAAAAAAACTCATCACGGGAAACCCGACGGCGGAATCAACCAGCGCATCGATTTGAGGCAAGGGTAGCAATCCTTCGGGCAAGCTTTATTCAACATTGAAAAATCGATACATAGATGTCAGCCCCTCTGTGCTTCTTCACCATTATAACATTGGAGACCCAGCCTGGATACTGGATCTCCGAGATAAAATCTGCCTCCAGCAGCTTCTCTACCTCCTCCCTAATCGGCTCGGCCAACATGACGACGCTCTTCCTCTGCTTCTATCGAACTGGGGCCACCGCGGGATCCAGATTGAGGCGATGACAAGCAACATCGGCGTCCACCCCTGGCATCTCGGCGGCGCTCCATGCGAAGACATCAACGTTGTCCTGCAGGCAAGCAACCATCTCTATCTTACCACCAAGCGGCAGGGATCCTCCAACCTTCAGCAACCCTGACTCTCCTCCTCGAGAGATCACCTCTATCTCCTCTACCTCCTCAGCAACACACAGTCCTTTCTCCTTCTCCAGCAACTCTTCCAGCTTCTCTGCGTCACCCATCCAGCTGATGGTGCTGACGACATTTAAGTAACATTCCCCGGAGACTTTGGGATCTCTTCTGATCCGGATCTGAACATCTCCACGGCAGTACTTCAGGCACTGGTAGTAATACGATAGAACGGCCCTGAAGTAGTTGATGAGGGGTCGCCCGAAGATGGCGTTGTAACCGCTCGGTGCGTCGACAATGATGAAGCGGCATCAGATCGACGTCCCGCCGAGTGTAACCAGCAGCTCCACTGCTCCCTCCACCTCTTTCTTCTCTCCTGAGAAGCCAAAGAGCGGTCTATCTGCAGTTTGGACTCGGGACGCTTCCACCTGAAGCCCGACGAAGGTTCTTTTGAAGATGACATTCATCGAGCTACCGTTGTCCACGAGGAGTCGGTCGACGGTGAAGTCATCGATGGTGGCTTGAATCACCAGGGCGTCATGAAAAAGGTTCTCATTCCCCAACATATCTTCCTCCGAGAAGGTGATCTCCTCCAATGGCGGCGGGGGCTGTGACGTCGAGGCGATGTTCTTCCGATAGATCTGGTGGAGACTCCCCATGCGGGAAGCTCCAAGCCCGGCCCCTCCATTGATCACGGCTATATGCCCACCTCCTAGGTCATGTATCACTTCCCCACGACATCCCAGGTCAACTCAGTCGTCACTCCTCGTTGGAGCTTGGAATGCCACCTGCCCCACTGGGGCCTCTTGCCTCTGCTGCTCTCTTTCTGTCGCTCCTGCCTCCAGCCTCCTCCTTGCTTCCCAAAACTCGGGGCAAGCCAAGGTCCCGTGCCCCTCTACCCGATGAATATCTCAGTAGAGGGGAATCTCCCGCCTCCTGGAGCATCGCCCGCTGCTCCCTCCGGCGCCGCTTGTTGTCTTGGCGAGCGATGACCATCGTCTCCCTTCTTCCTCCTCCTCGGCTTCCCTCCTGCCGGTTTCCATTCCTCCTCTCTTATTGGTAGTGCTGCCTTGTTGGTCTCCATGGGGGCGATTCTCCGGATACTGGAATCGTCTTTCCCCCCTTCCTCCTTCCCGAGCTTCCGCTGACCTTCTCTCTTCTTGCCTTCGAGGCCTCTCCTGCCTCCTCTCTTCAACCCTCCTGGGTTCCTCCCTCTTCCTTCTCTCCTCTCTCCTTGGTTCTTCCTTCTTCCTTTCCTCTCGCCTTTCCGGTGTCCTACTTGACTTCGACCCTGAAGGTCCTGCTCTCCTCATCTCCGTTGCAATCTCCCATCCAGCCTTGCTAAGCAGTCCTTGTTCTTTTTCCTCCACCCGAACAAAAGTGTTCGCCTTATCTATCATGTCTTCGAAAGATCTCGGGGATTGGACCCCATATCTAGAATGAACAGTCCTTTCTTCAACATGAACTTCAGGGCCACCATCAAGGTAAAGCTGTCCACTTCTTCTACCTCCAAAATCTCCTCTTGGAAGCAGTCGATGTAATGACCCAAACTCTCGTGCTTCCCTTGGACGATTTTGAAGAGGGCAGTCGCTTCCTTCTTCCTCTTCTTCGATGTCGCGAACCTCGCCATAAGGCCCCGACGTAGATCTGAGAAATAGTACACGGACCCTACCGGTAGTTGATGGAATCAATCCCTAGCGTTCCCCTTGAGGGTGATGGAGAAATACCTGCACTTGAAGGCATCAGACATGTTGCGAATGGAGACGGCGTCTTCAAACCACTGGAGGTGTTTGACTGGGTCGTCTCTACCGGAGCAGTAAGTGAGAACGGGTTCCCTGAACACTTCTGGAACTGGGGCAGCGAGGATCTCGTCACAGAAGGGGCTCCTCCCTCCCTGGCGGTGGCGAGTTTCATCCTCGCTAGAGACGTCGTACTCGCTGTAGTGCCGAGTTTCTCTGCCTCTCGCTGGCGACATTGGATCCCAAAAACGGACCCCCTGGCTACTCGTCGGATAATGTCGCGACTGCATAGGTCGCTCTTCCCTTGCCCAAGCGGGCTCCTTTCTAGCTCGCCTCGGCGGCGCTTACTCTTCTAGCGGTGTCAGGCGACGGGGAGAAGTCGTCGTGACCTCGGGCGTTGAGCGAACCCGGCGAGGATAGTTTGCTCAATCTTCTTCGCGAACTCTTCAAATGCAGCCACTGTTACAAACTCGCTACCTTGAGCGGCGTCTCCTCCTCCCGCCGAGTTGCCGACCAACTCTCCTTGCTCGCCACCAATGGCCATCTCACTCAACTTCCAAACTTTCCTCCTTAGCTACGATCCACGCTCACCGCACCAAGTGTTGAAGCCAGGACAAATCCTAACCTCAGATTTCGGACCAAATCCACCTTAGGTTACCGGCTCAGAAGCTAGATCAGACGACTAGGGTGACTAGTGTTGAAACCGATTCCTCGATCTCCTGTGGAGTTCGCCCTTGGGGAAGGGGGGTGGTCTCGCGCCTACTTCACTCCTGCAAGCAAAACAACAAAGAAGACAAGGTGAAACCGACCCAAGGGCTCAGCGGGGAGGTCCCACCACAAACCCAGAAGATCTCAGAGCGCTTCCCCTCCTTAGCCACAGACCGAGCTAAGGCTATCTCAGGAAGCACTACTAAATCTGGGGAGCAAGAGAAAATCAGAGCGTGCCCCTTGAGGTGCCCCCTTGGGTTCTATTTATAGTTTTTAGAATCTGAACTGCCAATAACCAAAAGAACGGACATGAAATTACCAAAAGCCCTTGGTTGGGTCTGCTAACAGCCAAACTCCGTGGTTTTGAACAGCTATGTACAGTCTCACCTGGTCTGCCAACAGTGTGGCTCCGCTGTTCTGAACAGCTATTCGCACCCATGGGGAGGGCGTCCATGTAATTTCTCCTCGGAGCTTCTACCGGCTCCCTCCATGGGTTGGGGAGATCAGCTCGCCACTAATCCCTCTCCGCGAGAGGCGGGCGCGACCTGGCTCCAGCGGCTCACCTACTGTTCTTGAGTGAGCGCGAGCCGGGCCATCGCGACCCGCCAATTCTCTGCTGAGGCGGTCAGGCGGCCAGGTCGCAGATGGGGAACGGGCTGATGGCCATTGTGACCGTTAGAATGGTTTGTAGGTCGCGGGTCGCAGATCGCGAGTCGAGCGGGCTGGCGGCCAGGAGTCGTCTCGCCTGGCTCGCCCGACTGAACTGAGCGGGAGCGGACCAGCCTCTCGCCGCATGTCCGCTTGTTGCTTGGGTGTGGGTCGTTGTCCTGGCGGGGTCCACTCGGCGAACACGGGGTTGTACACAATCCCGCTCTTTTTGAGCTTGATAAAGCTCGGAAAGAACCATCCATCCCGCGTGTTCGGCGAGTACTGTGCTGAGCTGACATGGAATATTCTGGTGGGGCCCCACTATTTGGCTATAAATATACCACTGAGCCCAGTGGGGTCTCCCTAGGCCATCTCGTCTTTTCGGGTAGATTGCAGCTTCCTGATGCCGGTCAGCGAGGAGGTGCGAGCCCGCCTGGCGGTCGCGGGCCAGAAGACTCGGGAGGAGGCCCTCGAGGCCGCCCCTGGTTAGCGCGTGGGTCTCCCGGCCCTCTCTTTAGACCGGTAAAGGGAAAGATTGTGAGGCGGTCCCCGACGAATAACTTCCTGGGTTCCAGCTCGGCGGCCGGCATCGAGGTCGCTCCTGAGGTACGTGATCTCCCTTCCCGCTTGTTTGCTACATTTCTGATCCTTTGTCTTGTAGGTACTGCCTCGTGAAGATGAGGGGGACGGGGGGGGGGGGGGGGGGGGGGAGGAGGATCGCTCCCCTCCCTTGTTGTCTGAGAGGGTTGCTAGCCCCTCGGGTCTGGACCGTCCACCCCCAAATACCCCTCGTCTGCCGGTTCCCCCCCGGGCTAGGGAAATCTCTTGCGGCCTTCGAGGGAGAGCCCTTTCAGGGTCGGCCGGGCTCTTCTCGTCCTTCCATCGGTATGAACGACGTGCCAACCCCTGGTAAGCTCGTACTCGGCACTTGCCTTGTTCTCGCCCGTTCCCTCTAAATCTCCTTTTTTCAGGCTACAACACGATCTCCTCCGAAACTGAGATGAGCGAAGGTACTCGCCTCCGCCTGACGTGGAGGGCGTTTCAGATTACCTGGGCGATCCGACTGATGCGATGGGGATGAAGAGGCAGGTGACGCGGCTGTTCCAGAAACATACTCTGCTGCTTCAGGAGCTCGTCAAGAGGGTTGACCGAGATAAGGCCGAGTCCGAGGCTCGGCTCGCGGCTTTGGAGGGGGCTCTACGTGCAGCAGAAGATGGCGAGGTCACTTTACCCGACGTGCACATTACGCGGGCCGAAGAGCGCCTAAAGAGTGTCTCGGAACAAGTTGGCCTGGCCCAGCAGGAGTAGGTGGCGGTGCGCGATTATCATTATCCTCACGTGCCGCCACGAACCGGAACGCAACGGCGGGGCAGACGGAAGTGGATCCAGTACTGATCCACGCTTTCTTTTCCCCGTTCGCGGAATATCGTTGGGTCGGGCCGCGTCTGTGCTTCGAGTCAACTCGCTCGGGGGGGGGGGGGGGGGGTGGGGGTACTATTATTTCAAAGACTTATTCTGTATCTGTAACTATTTGCGACTCTCCCCGCCCGCCTATGTGTCTGGTTTTTGATTTCTGACGCATGTCGTTCTTACCATGTTGCTGCTTTATTCTCCGCGCGGGGCGGGCCCAAGTGTACCCGCGTCCTCCGCTTGCCACCCTCCTCAGGCGAGTGCGGGTCAGAGGATGGACTCGCTCAACCCGCTATCCTGATTTTGGCGGGAGAGGGCCGAGGAGCTTGCCGGCTAAGGGTCTCCCCGACTCGCTCAGAATCCTGGGCGGGTGCGGGCCGTGACTCGCTCGCTTATTCCTCGCGCGGACGCGGATGGGCGAGGCCCGCTCCTGAATGGTCTTGGCGGTGCGGTTGAGGGTCGGGAAGTCTAACCGTCAGGCCCGATTTTTGCTATACACACCTTTCCTGTCGGCGGGAAATTTCTCGCTCTTTCTTTCTTCCTATAAATAGGCCTTGCCGGTTCTTGTCCTCCCACCTCTTCATAGAACTTTCCCCTCTCCCGCTCTTCGCGAAGCACAGCTCGCGTTCGCATTCTGGATTTGTCTCGCTCGATCGGCAGTCGTTTTGCGGAATGGGTGGCAGCGACGGCGATGAGGACGGGCGAAGTAAATGCGCCTGGACCTTCTCGGAGCATGACTTGCCCCATGCCGTTATCTCAGAGCGCGAGTACTTAGACGCCCTTGGCGATCACGTCCCGCCTGGATTTTCGGCGAGACGGCCCGGGAAGGAGAGAAGATCAATGATCTGTCAGGGACGAGCTCGCCATTCCTCTGGCTCGCTTTGAGGTGGGTCTTCGGCTTCCCCTATGGCCGGAAGTGCGTCAAGTGCTGAAGTACTTCGGGGTCGTCATAGGCCAGATGACCCCGAACTCCGTGGCTGTTATGGTAGGGTTCGCCTGCTTTCTGCGGGAGGAGCGGGTCGAGTTCAGTCTCGCGGTTTTCCGCAAATTATTCTCCTTCCGCGCGAACCGGGACGGTACCGCCTATTTCTCCAGCGCCCACCTCAAGGTGCGGGAGACCGTTAACAAGAGTCACAACTGGCTCAAGAAGTTCTTGTTCGTCAAGGGGGATTTTGGCAACGTCCCCTTCTCGCCGGTGCAGCTCAGCGAGGCGAGCTACCGCCCGCCCAGCCTGGGGGGCCATGAGGCCGACCTGTGGGGGTTCTTTACCGAGAAGAACTTCGAGGTCGCGTACCTGCGCCGCAACCTCGATAGCCTAGTTGCCGTCCCGCCTGGGGGAGGTTAGTCACTCACCATTGCTCTGTCTCGCTGTTTTCTTCTTTAGTTTCACCCTCCCTATTCTTGGCAGGCGAGCGAGACGTTCCCCTTCACCCCCCCCTGCGAGAGCGCTAGGGTCGCCCCCGGGGTCCTCGCCCAAGCTCAGGCCGCTGACGCTGCCCAGCATGACGTCCCGTCGGTCCCTGCGAAGAAACAGCCGGGCCGCGAACAGCCTGCTCCCCCGCCCAAGATGGCGAAGACTACGGGGCAGCAACTCGCCGTGGGCCAGAGAAAAGGCAAGGTGATGTAGCGTTGTACGCGCGACACGAATATTAGCGAAATTATGGTCCCCTCTCGACGTTCCAACTAATTTGCGATTCACACAGAAAATTATTCCAGCCCACACGTTTGCAAAGTTTAGCGATCCAAGGCTAACGTACGGGTAGCCAATCCGTTAAAGACCGAACAACGGCTATGGGTCGAGATTCGATCAAGCTAAAGGGGCGACTATTGCGCCCGAACGAGCGGAGTTGTACCAAAAGAGATCTACCAAAAAAATATGATTCGCAAGAAATGGTATATCTCTCCCAACAAAAAGAAACGAGGCTCGCCGAGCCTTCTCGAATTTAAACAAATTAAGATAAACGCAAGATTCGTTCAAGAAACCCACAAAGATTCCAATGCTATCAAAATTGCATGCCTACGCTTTCCACCACAGAAATTATCTAGAGGGAAAATAATTCTCAAGGTTGTAGAAATTTCGTTACCCCGCTCGGAGTTAGATCAAGGAGTAGATCTAAGCCAAAATTTGATCGCCCTTCAACGGTTCACACCGGAGTCACGGCGGATGGAGAGAAAACTCGTCGTCTTCCTTGCGTCACGCCAGAGCACGTCCACGAGATCAACGTCTTCTTGCACTCGGCCGGCCGAGAGAACGGGAGAGAGAAAAGGTGGTGAACCTTTTGTCCCTCAGGGTGGCCGCACCTTGGAGGATCCGCCTGCGGGAAAGGGGAGGTGGCTTCACGGTGGGAAGATGAGGTAGGCCGGCAGTCAAATGGAGGAAGAAGTGGAGGAGGGCGATGGATCCTTGGTTGGCCGAAACCTAGAAGAGGGAGAATGCCAAATTCAGCTATGAGAGAAGGAAAGAGAGGGAGGAGGAGGTTTCCAAATCAAAAGGAAATTTTAAATTTCAAATATTCTCATCAATCTTCCATCTCCATTCCTATAACATCTTGCCTATTTATAGGCTTACAGCAACCAATGGCTATAAGCAGCCCAAAACATGAAATTAAATAAAGTCCCATTAAGCAAAATTAATTAAAGAAAGAAAACAAACAAAATAATTAATTAATACTTATAATAGAGTAATTATATGTATTAATTAATTACTAGGGTGCCGCGGGCGGAGATTGTAGCGGCGATGACGCTTGTCAAAATATTTGTCCCGGCGACACGCTTCTTTGATTGGGGGGCACCATCATCCGTAAGCGTGTCGGTACCATCGTCAAGTTGAGGGCCGTCGTCTCCATCAATCCTCCCCCTATCGAAAGTACTCATCACCGATGAGTTGCCCTGAATGTACTGTCGTAGAAGTTCATCATCCAAAATAGTCACCTCCGCTTCCGGGAGCCATGAATCATCAGAAGTTGGACGGTCACGCCAACGAATCAAGTAGCGGCGAATATTACCACTTGGAGAGGAGATCACTTCATCTCGAAGAATCCTGTCAGGCAAAAAGGTGGTCCTGGGGAACCTTGGAAAAAACGTTAATCAAAGAAGGAGAAAAATTTTCTGCATCAACATCCAACATACCTACAGTGGGGACCGATGTACAGAGCGATCCAGGAACAAGCTCACCTCCAAACCCATTAGAAATATCAGTGGACCTAAACGGACAGGCAGACAATTCAAGTGATGGAGAAACATATGACGTTAAATCCGAAACATTGAAAATAGGGGAAATTCCCCAATCAGCGGGTAACTCTAATAAAAATGCGTTTTCTCCCAACTTCTTTAAGATTCGAAAGGGACCAGCTCGCCGATTCGCTAACTTTTTTATGGTGCCCGAAGGCAACCGTTCAGGGATGAGACACACCATAACTAAATCGCCAATTTTTAAGGGAGACACCCTCTTATGTACATTAGCATTAGATTGATAAGTCGCATATTGTGCGGCTAGCGTGTCTCTAATGTGCTTATGCAAATGGTGGACATGCGAGGCAAACTCTTGTGCAAAGTGACTTGACTTGTAGGATGGGGGTAACAGAATAAAGTCAAGTGGCACTGGCGCTTTATATCCGTGCACGATTTCATTTGGTGAAAGGCCCGTGGACCTATTTTTCGGATTGTTATAAGCGAGCTGAGCATGGGGAAGGATTAGGTCCCACGTACCCTTGTGGTCACCCACAAGACAACGAAGCAAACTACCCAAACTTCGATTTACCACTTCCGTTTGTCCATCCGTATGAGGATGGTAGGCTGAAGAAAATAAGAGTTTGGTGCCCATGATTTTCCAAAGAGTCTTCCAAAAGTAGATAGAAAATTTTACGTCCCTATCAGTCACTATTGTATTAGGAACGCCCCGATGACCAACTACTTCTTTAAAAAATAATTGTGCAACATGTGACGCATCGTTGGTTTTATTACACGCAATAAAATAAGCCATTTTGGAAAACCGATCTACGACTACTAGAATAGAATCATGCGTCTAAACGTGACGGGCAGGCCTAGAATAAAATCCATACTAATGTCTTCCCAGGGAATGGAAGGAATCGGAAGAGGGGTATAAAGTCCAGCGTTAGTTTTATTACCCTTAGCCAGCTGACACGCTCGACAACTTCTCACGATTTTATGCACCGTTGACTTAAGACCGGGCCAATAAAACTTGTCTTATACTAGAGCGATGGTCTTATCGCGACCAAAATGGACACCCAACCCCCCGCTATGCAATTCCCAAACGATGAAGTGGCGTAGGAGGAACGTGGAGTACATAACTTCGCATGATTAAATAAATAACCGTCTCGAATATAATAGGACGAAATGGTCGTGGGTGTGTCGTTTTGAGCGAATAAATAGATTTCCTTGAAATCCGGGCAATGGACATATTCATCCTTAATTCTATCGAACCCAATCACCTTAACTTCTAGCATTGATAGTAATAAGGATACACGACTAAGAGTGTCGGCTACACGATTGAAAGTCCCCTTAAGGTGTTTGATAATGAACGTGTACTCCTGAAGATAGGAGACCCATTTGGCATGCCTTGGACTAACCTTAGTCTGTGAGTTAATGAATCTCAAAGCCTCATGATCAGACAAAATGACAAATTCCTTAGGAAGTAGATAATGTCGCCAATGTTGGAGGCATCGAATGACCGCATAAAATTCTCTATCATAATTTGAATAATTCAATTTCGGCCCCGCGAGTTTCTCACTAAAGTATCCAATGGGGTGACCTTCTTGGCTCAACACACCACCAATACCAACTCCAGACGCATCACAAGATAACTCAAAAACCTTATTAAAATCCGGTAATCGCAAAAGTGGAGCTTCCGACATACGTGATTTAATTATTTGAAAAGCTTTAGCGGCTGATTTCGTCCAAGTGAATTCACCCTTTTTCATGCACTCCGTAATGGGGGCCATAATACTACTAAAATCTATAATAAAACGGCAATAAAAAGTGGCTAGGCCGTGAAAACTCCGAACATCTCGAATATTGGCGGGCTCCGGCCAATCCTTAATGGCTTGAACCTTCTTGGGATCTACATGTATACCTTCCGAACAAACGATATACCCAAGGAAATTCTACAGACGGTACAAGAAAAGTACACTTTTTAATATTAACGAATAACTTCTCTGACCTCAACGTGGTAAGGATAATCTTCAAATGTGACCCGTGATCGTTCGTAGAGGTGCTAAAAACAAGAATATCATCAAAGTATACTACTATGAATTTTCCCATGTATGGTTGAAAGACATGAGTCATCCTTCTAAAAAATGTACTCGGGGCATTGGAAAGCCCAAATGACATTACTAACCACTCGTAGAGCCCTTCCTTAGATTTAAAAGCGGTCTTCCACTCGTCACCCTCCCTAATTCGGATCTGATGGTAGCCACTCCTAAGATCCAGTTTCGAACAAATCGTGGCTCCCGCTAACATGTCCAATAAATCGTCCAAGCGAGGGATGGGAAACCTATATTTAACAGTAATTTTATTTATGGCTCTACTATCCACGCACATCCTCCAAGAGCCATCTTTCTTGGGAGCAAGTAAAGCGGGTACGACACACAGACTCTTGCTATGTCGGATGAACCCCTTTTGTAATAAGTCGGAAATTTTGGTTTGCAACTCTAAGTGTGGCAGAAGGGTTTAACCGGTAATGTGGTAGATTAGGCAACGAGGAGCCCGGAACAAAATCTATGGCATGTTGTATGTCCCGCATGTGGGGTAACTCGGACGGAAGCTCGTCTGGATACACATCCTTAAACTCTTCTAGGAGTTTCCTCAACGACGGTGGTAAACTATCGAATGAAACAACATCTTCCTTAACTTGCAGACAAACTAAAGCATACACGATACCATCTATAAATGTATTACGCTCGAATTCTTTCTTACCTAGTAAACTTAACGCCTTCTTTTCTACCAGGACAATCGTGTCCTTAGGGGGGAACGATGGGTCCTTAGGCGGAGTGGGCTTTTAAGTTATAGTCTTACCGTTAAATTTAAACTCATATGTGTTAGCCTCGCCCAAAGTGGGTAACGTCATGATCATATAACCAAGGGCGTCCTAACAACACGTGGCAGGCATCCATAGGGATGACGTCACACCAGATCTTTTCGGAATAAGCCTTGATGGTAAGTGGTACCAAGCAACGCTTCGAGACCGGAAGGGATGTCTTATTTACCCAAGCAAACTTATAAGGATGAGGGTGTGGCTCGGTGGTTAATAACATCCGTGATACCGCATTTTCGGACACTACATTCATACAACTACGACTATCGATTATCAGCTTACACCATTTCTCTCCATTCTTAAAGTTTACTGAAAATATATTTGTCCTATTCCAATCATCTACAGTACGAGGAGTGGATAGGATACACCTCATCACCATCATATTGGTGTCGTCGTCTAAATCACTAGGCGTTCCTTCCGACTGAGAATCTTCCCCGGCTTCATACACAAGCTCAGCGGACCCCGATGCAGTATCTAAAAGTGCTAAGGGTTTGGGCTTGGTCGGACACTCGCTAGCGTAATGACCCGGAACACCGCATGCGTAACAAGTAGCGTTTGTTTTACTAATCTTTCCTACGGGCACCCTCTCACCCGTGGGGTTCCTAATGTTCCTAGCGGTGATGATAACTGAGTTCGAGTCGACAGACCGATACTTGCCCTTATCCGTAGGTGTGAATGGAGGGGTGGTCCTAAGATGGACTTGCCCTTATCCTTCTGAAAGGATCGACCTTTGGACTTGAAAACATTGTGCTTTTCAATATCCAATGCGGCGTTAAAAGTGGTGCTCAAATCAGTGTGACTGTAACACAGAAGTTTACCCTGATGTCAGGGTTGAGCCCCTTACGGAATCTAGATAGAGTGATCTCCGGCATCTCCTTAACGTCGTACCTAACCATCATATCCTTGAGAAGACTCATGTATTCAGAAACCGATCTATTCCCTTGCTTTAGGGCCGCTAATTCATCAAACATCTGTGTCCGGTGATACGCGGGGACATACTGATCAGTCAACATGGCTTTCATGACGGTCCAACCCACTGGTGGTAAGCCACCATTCACCGCGCCTAAACGTCGCTCCTCATTCAACCAGAATATCTTAGCCCTACCCAAAAGCTTCATTCTTGTAACTCTCACCTTATTCTCATCAGTCAGGCTATGCCACTCGAAATAACACTCCATCTCCATAACCCAGTCGAGAAAGACTTGGGGTTCTCCCAGTCCATCGTACGACAGGGGTTTGACTCGCACCGCCCTAGTAAGATCAAACTCAAAGGGTTCCCGATTATTGTGAAAAGGTGCACGAGGAACATAATCATTGTGATGATTATTGTTCCGTTCGTCACGTGGAGGGACGGTTTGATTACGGATAGCCGCGATGTTTAAATTCACCTGGTGAAACATCGCCCTCATCTCTGTCATCTGCGTATTGAACTCCTGACGGAGATCCTCGATCACTGTGGGACTATGTCCCACATCCCGCTCGTCTGACATTTGGGAGGTAGACGGGGTATACTCCGTGCCTAATCTAGTGCGCATGCAAAACGTACGTGCCGACGTGCAAATGAAAGCAAAATTTTTTTTTGAAATAAATAAGAAAGCAAAAAAAATATTTTTGTTTTTTTTTTTTGAAAATGTTTTCTGGGTTTTTTTTATAAAGGAACTAGAAACGTACGTGTCGACGTGCAAAAGAAGGGGAAGGGTGCCAATTAAGAAATTGACGTGAACCTGGCTTTGATACCAAATTGATGTAGCGTTGTACGCGCGACACGAATATTGGCGAAATTATGGTCTCCTCTCGACGTTCCAACTAATTTGCGATTCACGCAAAAAATTATTTCAGCCCACACGTTTGCAAAGTTTAGCGATCCAAGGCTAACGTACGGGTAGCCAATCCGTTAGAGACCGAACAACGGCTATGGGCCGAGATTCGATCAAGCTAAATGGGCGACTACTATGCCCGAACGAGCGGAGTTGTACCAAAAGAGATTTACCAAAAAAAATACGATTCGCAAGAAATGGTAGATCTCTCCCAACAAAAAGAAACGAGTCCCGCCGAGCCTTCTCGAATTTAAACAAATTAAGATAAACACAAGATTCGTTCAAGAAACCCACAAAGATTCCAATGCTATCAAAATTGCACGCCTACGCTTTCCACCACAGAAATTATCTAGAGGGAAAATAATTCTCAAGGTTGTAGAAATTTCGTTACCCCGCTCGGAGTTAGATCAAGGAGTAGATCTAAGCCAAAATTTGATCGCCCTTCAACGGTTCCACCGGAGTCACGGCGGATGGAGAGAAAACTCGTCGTCTTCCTTGCGTCACGCCGGAGCACGTCCACGAGATCAACGTCTTCTTGCACTCGGCCGGCCGAGAGAACGGGAGAGAAAAGGTGGTGAACCTTTTGTCCCTCAGGGTGGCCGCACCTTGGAGGATCCGCCTGCGGGAAAGGGGAGGTGGCTTCACGGTGGGAAGACGAGGTAGGCCGGCGGTCAAATGGGGGAAGAAGTGGAGGAGGGCGGTGGATCCTTGGTTGGCCGAAACCTAGAAGAGGGAGAATGCCAAATTCGGCTATGAGAGGAGAAGGAAAGAGAGGGAGGAGGAGGTTTCCAAATCAAAAGGAAATTTTAAATTTCAAATATTCTCATCAATCTTTCATCTCCATTCCTATAACATCTTGTCTATTTATAGGCTTACAACAACCAATGGCTATAAGCAGCCCAAAACATGAAATTAAATAAAGTCCCATTAAGCAAAATTAATTAAAGAAAGAAAACATAACAAAATAATTAATTAATACTTATAATAGAGTAATTATATGTATTAATTAATTACTAGGGTGCCGCGAGCGGAGATTGTAGTGGCGATGGCGCTTGTCAAAATATTTGTCCCAGCGACGCGCGTCTTTGATTGGGGGGGGGGCACCATCATCCGTAAGCGTGTCGGTACCATCGTCAAGTTGAGGGCCGTCGTCTCCATCACAAGGCCCCGACGGAGCAATCGGCCGAGGATCCCCCCCTTGGTCGCTTCGACCAGCGACACTCCCGGCGGGGCGACGGGCACTTCTTGGCCGCCTGACGGGGGCGCATACTGCTGCGAAGCCGGTGCCGAGAGGGCACCGCAATTTCGGCTACAGCGAGAAATACCTGGACGAGCTCGGCGTCCCGCTTCTGTTATGAGACAAGGAATCAAATCGCGCGGTGGTCTCGACCTTGTTGCCGAGTTGGTTGGAGCAGGATACCATCAGTGGAGAGGCCTACAGCTTCTCGTTCGGCCTTTACTCGCGAGAGGACGACGCCATCTACGACAAGGAGGCGACGCGAGTACTGGTGCATGAAAGCGCGCGGGCCCAACTACGCGGCCTGGAGTTGGCCCATATGGTCGGGTGGCGCTGCACCCAGCTGGAGCGGAACGCCACTTCTCTTAAGAAGTTGGCGGACGAAAAGGAGGAGGCCCGAAAACTTGCTCAGGAGGACGCGGATCTCTAGAGGAAGCGGGCCGACTCGGCCGAGGAGACCCTCGCGCAGTACTTGGGAGGGGTGGTGTAACACCCCGAAGTCAAGAGGATTATTTTGAGCAAAATCGGGTTCAGGCTTGGGTGACACGGCCTGGGACACGGGCGTGTCCCAGGGCGTGTCAAGCTTGGGTAGTGTCGAGTCGGGCAGTCGACGAAATTCGGAGTCGACACAGCGGACACGGCCTGCGACACGGGCGTGTCGCAGGGCGTGTCGGGGCCGTGTCGACGATCGGCCGTGATGTCGACGAATTTTGCTCAACGTTCGGCGAGAGTCGAGTGTCGAGTGAGGACACGGCCTGTGACACAGGCGTGTCACAGGGCGTGTCCGTGGCCGTCGAACTCAACTCGACGTTTTGAGCTAGAGCGTGTTTGCGGGACACAGGTGTGTCCTGGTGCACATGGCCATGAACACGGGCGTGTGCCAGGCCGTGTGCCAGGCCGTGTGAAGTCTCGGGTTGTTTTGGGATTATTTCTGTTGAGGTACACGGCCTTAGACACGGGCGTGTCTGAGGGCGTGTCGAGGACACGGGCGTGTCACACGGCCGTGTACTGGTTGGATTGAGTCAGTTGTCTGCCTCTTAGAGGGACACGGCCTGTGACACGGGCGTGTCACAGGGCGTGTCAGGCCGTGTTTTAGCTTTTCTGGACAAATCTGAGCCGTTTGTTTCCCTCTTCCTGGATCCAATGGTTGGGCTCTGTCCAGGTGTTGTGAAGGCCGAGAAAAAAAGGATAAAACCCCTCTTTTCTCTTCTTCTTCTTCTTCATCTTTATTCCAAGAGAGAGAGAAGAAAGGCCAATGCAAGAGGGAAAGGGAGGAGTCTTCCAGCTGCTGTAGGAGCTGCGGAGTGCGGAGCGAAGATCCGAGAGCGGATTCGTGAAGGTAGAGCCGAGGCGGTGATTTCCATCCGGCTACTTCATGGCGCCGAAGCGATCTTCAAGGGTAACGATCTCCTTCTTGGACATCGAAGTCCTTCCTTTATTCATGTGCCTGGAATCCTCCACCAAGAGGTGGATATCCGTGAAGAGATTCCTTTGTTGAGTCTGCATTTAGAGCCGGAAATATGGAGTACGGCATAGGCATGCTGTGTGAAGCCCATCTGGACCGGTCGTCTGGATTGGTGATGTTCATGGGTAAACCGGAGATGACTCCGTGGATTTGATGAGATGCAAATGGTTTTCTCTTGTGATGAATGTATTGATGTGATGCTGAATGTGAGGAGGCTTTGGCAAAGCTCCTGGTTGTGATATGATCAATTGGTAACATGCCTGGGGAGCTCGTGATAAACCCGACTGTTACACCACTAGGGTGGGTTGATCTAGTTAGTTAGAGGGATCGATGGGTGGCAATGCTAGGGGAGCCGAGTTAAACCCGGGTTGCTGCACCACATAGTGTGGGTCGATCGGATTAGGAGGGGGGTCGATGGGTAGACATTGCCTGGCGAGCTTGGATAAACCCGGCGTGCTACACCACATGTTGTGGGTCGACCTACTCTGGTTGTTGCTGTGAGGTTGTACCTCTGTGTGGTTTGAGCGGGATGTCGCCAGCTTGCGAGATTGGTGGACTAGGGCCGGTCAACCAACAAGTTAAAAACCTCGAATCAGCGGTGTATGACTGGTGTATTCCGGTACGCCAAGAAGGTGCCCTGAGTGCACGGAACGTCTGGTGGATTCCAGCGTTTGTGATGGAATGTGTTTGCTAGCGGAATAAAGAGAATGATCTATATATATGATGTTTGATGATACTTGATGAGCACTGTATACAGGGAAGGAACCACTACCCCGGGTAGGGGGTAGGGTCGTTATAATGGGTCAGCCACATGCTGACCATTACTTTGTTTTGCCGCTTTTTGGTAGATGTCTCATTGCAGGTGCCGCGGCTTGAATTGAAATGAATAAGTGGAATGGCTAGCTTGCTGCTGTTGGCCCTTGAAGGCCATGCGAAGAGTTGTGTTTGGATTTCATGTGTGGCCGGCCTGCGTGCCGATGTACGAACTGATTGTGTGTAAAAGAGGAACTTGTAAGGCCATAAGGCCAGGGTGTGTGAGTTGTATACATTCCTGGTGTTGTTATATATAAATGTGATTTTTATATATGGGTGGACATTCGAGTTTGAGTTCATGCTAACATTAAATATGCTGTGCTAGAATGGAATGAGTTAAGGATACGCATCGATTTTGATTTCCACACGTGATTCCTTCGCTTTGTCTGTGAGATATGGCGTGGGGCCCCGGCCGGACCCATCGTTATATGTCATGTGACAGGTGGGGGCGTTACAAAGTGGTATCAGAGGCAGGTTTAGATTGTTTGGGAGGAGAGAACATAAATGAACTCATGAATGTCCACTAGGAATGTATGTCATGCACATGATGTGCGTGAGTGTGTAGGCAATGTAGCAGTACCGTTATGATTTGAAGGATTAATGGTGTCTTGTACATTGATAGGTGGCGAGGGATGGAGCTGGGCCGTCTGAGCCCCAGCGGTCGGATGAGAGTGCAGCACCCGTGGAAGCGCCTATGCCTCCCTCGGCAGAAGCCATACGGGTGGTGGCGGAGACAGTGCTTGCAGTGTTACAAGCACAACCTACTGGACAGGCAAGACCTGGTGGAAGGCAAGAGCACGCTGCAGTGGTGGTGGAAGCGCAAGCAAGTAACGACGCATTGACACGTTTTATGCACTTTCATCCCCCGACGTTTGGTGGAGCGCTTTCACCAACGCAGGCGGAATATTGGTTGGCAAGGGTAAAAAGGATCCTAACTGCAATCAGGACGGTAGAGGAGCAGCAAGTGATGTTGGCCACTTTTCTGTTGGAAGGCGATGCGAGATTATGGTGGGATGAAATTGAAGTGCATCACTTGGCAGGTCGAGGTTTAACAGAGGTTTCAATGGAGGAATTCTCCCATATATTTTTAGCCAAGTATGTGCCAGTGTCGCAGAGGATTGCGATGAAAAATGAGTTTCTCCGTTTGGTGCGGGGTGAGCAAGATATTGATACCTACCTGCATGAGTTTACAAGATTGGGGAGATATGCGGGATCTACCTTTGCGGAGGAAGCGCGAAAGATAAATCGGTTTTATGAAGGATTGCGGGATGAATTGAGGTTGGCACTTTCGAGTTCAGTGAGCCAAGGCTTCCAAGCGTTGGTCGATACAGCCCGTGCCTTGGAGAAGGATATGAAGCGAGTACAAGCGAATAAGAGACGGGCAACGGAGAAGCCAAGTTGAAAGTGTCGCAGTTGGATCAATCCGAGTTTCGACGACAAGAGAAGAAAAGATATAGACCTGCAGAATCAGCGCTGTCGACTGTTTCTTCGAGGGCGACTTATGGGTCAGGACGTGTGGATACACGTATCTGCTATAAATGTGGGCAGCAAGGACATATAGCACGATTTTGTCGGAATGCCCCTCCAGGGAGTGAGAAAAAGATGGGTACGTCCTATGAAAAAAAGGGAAAAGCAGTGGCTGAATCATCTGCACCCCGGACGCAAGCTCGATTTCATGCGATGGAAGTGCAAGAGCCGCAAAGCTCAGTTGGTGAAATTCAGCCTCGGGCGTTTAAGTTGTCGCTCAATCATGAATTTCGAAATCGGGAGGCTGAGCGGAAGTGACGTGTGATGCGAAGGATTTTTGACTGAATCGAAACTTGATGGATCATCCATAGTGGTGTATGTACATGATGGTTATATATGTAAACTATATTGAGAGATGATGAATAAAATCGTGATGTTGACGATCTTGATTAAAATGTGGTGCACGTGTGATGGTAAGGCGATATGAAATCATGTTGTTTTGTTTTGAGGTCTTCTGTGGTTGCATGTGCACAAGTGAAAGATAGGGATGTTTGTTGTGTTGTATGTTTGTTAGTTTGTGCGGAAAGCTTTGATGATGTTGTGGTTGCTTGGAGTCAATTTCGAGGACGAAATTATTTGAAGGGGGGGGGGGAGGATTGTAACACCCCGAAGTCAAGAGGATTATTTTGAGCAAAATCGGGTTCAGGCTTGGGTGACACGGCCTGGGACACGGGCGTGTCCCAGGGCGTGTCAAGCCTGGGTAGTGTCGAGTCGGGCAGTCGACGAAATTCGGAGTCGACACAGCGGACACGGCCTGCGACACGGGCGTGTCGCAGTGCGTGTCGGGGCCGTGTCGACGATCGGCCGTGATGTCGACGAATTTTGCTCGACGTTCGGCGAGAGTCGAGTGTCGAGTGAGGACACGGCCTGTGACACGGGCGTGTCACAGGGCGTGTCCGTGGCCGTCGAACTCAACTCGACGTTTTGAGCTAGAGCGTGTTTGCGGGACACGAGTGTGTCCTGGTGCACACGGCCATGAACACGGGCGTGTGCCAGGCCGTGTGCCAGGCCGTGTGAAGTCTCGGGTTGTTTTGGGATTATTTCTGTTGAGGTACACGGCCTCAGACACGGGCGTGTCTGAGGGCGTGTCGAGGACACGGCCGTGACACGGGCGTGTCACACGGCCGTGTAATGGTTGGATTGAGTCGGTTGTCTGCCGCTTAGAGGGACACGGCCTGTGACACGGGCGTGTCACAGGGCGTGTCAGGCCGTGTTTTAGCTTTTCTGGCCAAATCTGAGCCGTTTGTTTCCCTCTTCCTGGATCCAATGGTTGGGCTCTGTCCAGGTGTTGTGAAGGCCGAGAAAAAAAGGATAAAACCCCTCTTTTCTCTTCTTCTTTTTCTTCATCTTTATTCCAAGAGAGAGAGAAGAAAGGCCAAGGCAAGAGGGAAAGGGAGGAGTCTTCCAGCTGCTGTAGGAGCTGCGGAGTGCGGAGCGAAGATCCGAGAGCGGATTCGTGAAGGTAGAGCCGAGGCGGTGATTTCCATCCGGCTACTTCATGGCGCCGAAGCGATCTTCAAGGGTAACGATCTCCTTCTTGGACATCGAAGTCCTTCCTTTATTCATGTGCCTGGAATCCTCCACCAAGAGGTGGATATCCGTGAAGAGATTCCTTTGTTGAGTCTGCATTTAGAGCCGGAAATATGGAGTACGGCATAGGCATGCTGTGTGAAGCCCATCTGGACCGGTCGTCTGGATTGGTGATGTTCATGGGTAAACCGGAGATGACTCCGTGGATTTGATGAGATGCAAATGGTTTTCTCTTGTGATGAATGTATTGATGTGATGCTGAATGTGAGGAGGCTTTGGCAAAGCTCCTGGTTGTGATATGATCAATTGGTAACATGCCTGGGGAGCTCGTGATAAACCCGACTGTTACACCACTAGGGTGGGTTGATCTAGTTAGTTAGAGGGATCGATGGGTGGCAATGCTAGGGGAGCCGAGTTAAACCCGGGTTGCTGCACCACATAGTGTGGGTCGATCGGATTAGGAGGGGGGTCGATGGGTAGACATTGCCTGGGGAGCTTGGATAAACCCGGCGTGCTACACCACATGTTGTGGGTCGACCTACTCTGGTTGTTGCTGTGAGGTTGTACCTCTGTGTGGTTTGGGCGGGATGTCGCCAGCTTGCGAGATTGGTGGACTAGGGCCGGTCAACCAACAAGTTAAAAACCTCGAATCAGCGGTGTATGACTGGTGGATTCCGGTACGCCAAGAAGGTGCCCTGAGTGCACGGAACGTCTGGTGGATTCCAGCGTTTGTGATGGAATGTGTTTGCTAGCGGAATAAAGAGAATGATCTATATATATGATGTTTGATGATACTTGATGAGCACTGTATACAGGGAAGGAACCACTACCCCGGGTAGGGGGTAGGGTCGTTATAATGGGTCAGCCACATGCTGACCGTTACTTTGTTTTGCCGCTTTTTGGTGGATGTCTCATTGCAGGTGCCGCGGCTTGAATTGCAATGAATAAGTGGAATGGCTAGCTTGCTGCTGTTGGCCCTTGAAGGCCATGCGAAGAGTTGTGTTTGGATTTCATGTGTGGCCGGCCTGCGTGCCGATGTACGAACTGATTGTGTGTAAAAGAGGAACTTGTAAGGCCATAAGGCCAGGGTGTGTGAGTTGTATACATTCCTGGTGTTGTTATATATAAATGTGATTTTTATATATGGGTGGACATTCGGGTTTGAGTTCATGCTAACATAAAATATGCTGCGCTAGAATGGAATGAGTTAAGGATACGCATCGATTTTGATTTCCACACGTGATTCCTTCGCTTTGTCTGTGAAATATGGCGTGGGGCCCCGGCCGGACCCACCGTTATATGTCATGTGACAGGTGGGGGCGTTACAGGTGGTACGTGCCTACTTCCAATTACCGCTTCCTTTCGCGAATCCACCTTACGACCCCCTTTTTTTCTTTTCTCAGGGTGCGGCGACAGCCAACCGGATGGGTGCTGAGATCGCCACCCTCGGTCATGACAAGTCGGCACTGGAGGCGCGGGTGCGCGAGCTGGAAGCTGCCGCTGCTGCCCCTCCGCCAGCCAATGGAGGCTGCCCGCTCGAACATCATTCCGAATACGAGTTGGAGGTGTTGATGCAAAAGAACGCCGCCAGTGCCGCGAAGTACACAATGCAGATGCTGCGGCGTGCGGACCTCCTCAAGAGCGAGGCCGCTGAACTCTCGGCGGGCGAGGTGGTGTCAGCGCTGTTCCTTCCCGTGCCGGACCCCGGGGAAAAGTCCTACCAGCCCATCTAGGACTTTCCGCCCAGGATCTCACCCCGCCCTCGTTCCTTTGAAATTCGCCTGTTACGTGTATACCTCACACATTTTTTGGTTGTTTGAGATGTAAGCGCGAGCCGCGCCTAGACTTTGTGGTTTTCATCTATTTATGTTCTTATGAATGCTTCCTCGCCCGCCTCATATGCATATTTGCTATTATTGCGCGATGTGAATTCTCCTTTTCCGTGCTCGCGGTCGTTCATCTCGCGTCGTATCGACGAGGTCGCACGCCTACGGATTTGTCTTAGGAGTCACAGGAGACCCGATCGGTCGTCCCACTATTGGCGACCTGCCTCCGCAGCCCGACCTCGCTGTGGTGACTACTCGCTCACTAGGAGAGGCGAGCCGGCTCGTCGCTCGCTTAAGTCATAAGATTTCTTGCGGGTTGACCCTTTTGTAATGCGGCCTGGGTTCTCGCCTCCTTTCGGCCGTCATTTTGGGGCCGGGTGGTTACGTTAGACCCCCTTTTCGGTTAATCTTCGCGACTCCAGTCTACTATCAATACCGTCGAGTGGCTTCCTGCCCCACCAGCTAGGTGAGAGCCTGGCAGCGGGATCTGCTCGAGGCCAAGGATGACATCGAGTGACTTCCGGCCCTGCCAGCTAGGTGAGAGTTTGGCAGCGTGATCTGCTCGGGGTCCAAACACATTCCATCGAGTGACTTCCGGCCCTGTCAGCTAGGTGAGAGCTTGACAACGTGATCTGCTTGAGGCCAAGGATGACACCGAGTGACTTCCGGCCCTGCCAGCTAGGTGAGAGCCTGGCAGCGGGATCTGCTCGGGGTCCTAACACATTCCATCAAGTGACTTCCGGCCCTGTCAGCTAGGTGAGAGCCTGACAGCGGGATCTGCTCGAGACCAAGGATGACACCGAGTGACTTCCGGCCCTGCCAGCTAGGTCAGAGCCTGACATCGGGATCTGCTTGGGGTCCTAACACATTCCATCGAGTGTCTTCCGGCCCTGTCAGCTAGGTGAGATCCTGACAGCGGGATCTGCTCGAGGCCAAGGATGACACCGAGTGACTTCCGGCCCTGCCAGCTAGGTGAGAGCCTGGCAGCGGGATTTGCTCGGGGTCCTAACACATTCCATCGAGTGACTTCCGGCCCTGTCAGCTAGGTGAGAGCCTGACAGCGGGATCTGCTCGAGTCCAAGGATGACACCGAGTGACTTTCGGCCCTGCCAGCTAGGTGAGAGCCTGATAGCGGGATCTGCTCGGGGTCCTAACACATTCCATCGAGCGACTTCCGGCCCTGTCAGTTAGGTGAGAGCCTGACAGCGGGATCTGCTCGAGACCAAGGATGACACCGAGTGACTTCCGGCCCTGCCAGCTAGGTGAGAGCCTGGCAGCGGGATCTGCTCGGGGTCCTAACACATTCCATCGAGTAACTTCCAGCCCTGTCAGCTAGGTGAGAGCCTGACAGCGGGATCTGCTCGAGGCCAAGGATGACACCGAGTGACTTCCGGCCCTGCCAGCTAGGTGAGAGCCTGGCAGCGGGATCTGCTCGGGGTCCAAACACATTCCATCGAGTGACTTCCGACCCTGTCAGCTAGGTGAGAGCCTGACAGTGGGATCTGCTCGAGGCCAAGGATGACTCCGAGTGACTTCCGGCCTTGGCAGCTAGGTGAGATCCTGACAGCGGGATCTGCTCGGGGTCCAAACACATTCTATTTTTCTATGCAGGCTAGCTATGACAGTACTGGAGTGTTGAAGAAATTTATTATAATCAAAGTATCACTTACATGCTTCAGGGGAAAAACATTTTAAGTCATCACCACTCCAGGTGAGACTCAGGGTCTCGCCCTCTACATTTTGGAGTCGATAGCCTCCTGACTTCAAAGCTTCCTTTACAATAAATGGTCCCTCCCAGCTGGGGTTGAGCTTCCCTACGGATGCCGACCTCCCTACTGCATCCACCTTCTTCAGCACCAAGTCCCCTTCCACGAACTGCTTCACCCTGACATGCTTGTCAAAGTACTTGGCCATTCTTCTTTTCACCTCCTCCTGTCGGACAACGGAAAGGTCCCTCAGCTCTTCCACCATGTCAAGGGAGAGCCTCAGCTCCTCGTTCTCAGCCCGTCATTCCTCTCTGCCTTCCTTGGCCGCGACGATTCGAGGTGTTCGGATGTCAAACTCCACGGGGAGCACTGCCTCGCACCCATGGGAGAGCTTGAAGGGGGTCTCTCCAGTGGCCGTGTTGGGGGTGGTTCTTAGGGCCCAAAGAACCGCGGGGAGCTGCTCCACCCAACTCTCCTTCATGTTCTCCACCTTCTTCTTGAGGAGGTTGACGACGATCTTGTTCGCGGCCTCCACCTGCTCGTTGCTCCTGGGGTGATGGACTGAGGCGAACCTGAGGTCGATTCCAAGCTGCTCGCAGAAGCTAGTGAATTCGGCGCTGGCGAATTGAGGCTCGTTGTCCGTGACAATGGCCTGGGGCAACCCATGACGACAGATGATCTCCCCCCAAACGAAGTTCCTGATTACCTGGGAGGTCACCTTGGCCAGTGCCTTCACTTCCAACCACTTGGAGAAGTAATCGATCATCACTAGTAGGAACCTCCTCTACCCACTGGCCTGGGGAAACGGCCCAACCAAATCCATTCCCCAAATTGCGAAGGGCCAGGGGGCCGTGATACTCTTGAGTCACTGGGCCGGCTGTAGCTGGAGGGGGGCAAACAACTGGCACTTATGACACCTCCTCGCGAACTCCGCGGCGTCTTGGCCTAGGGTGGGCCAGAAATACCCTTGCCTGACTATCCTTCCTTCCAGGGTCCGACTCCCGGAGTGACTCCCACACTCTCCGGAGTGGACTTCCTCCAAGATTCTTTGTACCTCTCCCTCAACCACGCAACGAGCCAGCATCCCTGAGAGTGTCTTCCTGTACAGCTGCCCATACTGGAGGAGGTAGTACGCCGACTTATGCCTTAGCTTTTTCTTATCTGCCCCCTCCGGATATTCTCCCGTGGAAAGGAAAGCTACAACCGGGTCCATCCATAAAGCCTGCCGATCAATCTGCATGAGCTCCCCCTCTTTGATGGAGGGGCGGAATAGGTCGGTGATGGTACCCCCACCTGGGGACCATGCTTTGCTAGTCGGTCGGCCTGTTCGTTTTCTTCCCTGGGCACGTGTCGGATGGAGAAGGTTTGGAAAGTGCCTATGACCCCCTTCACCTTGACTAAGTATAATCGCAGGGCGGGCTCCCTTGCCTCAAACTCCTCGTTGATCTGGGAAGCTACCACCATGGAGTCGGTGAGGATCTCCACGTCCAACACCCCCAGCTCCCTGGCCAGGCGCAGCCCTGCTATCACGGCTTCGTATTTGGCTTGGTTATTTGTAATGGGGAAGTGCACCACTACCGCCTGTTCAATTACTGTTCCTTGAGGGCTCTCCAGGATCACCCCCAATCCTAGGGAATGCCTTCCCGAGGCGCCGTCCACCTTCACCTTCCAAGGAGTCGGGTGGGTGAGTTCTTCCTCTGCCACTTCAACCACGTAGTCAGCCAGGAAGTCGGCCATCGCTTGAGCTTTGATCGAGAGTCGCGGAATGAAAGAGACGTCGAACTCACTCAACTCCACCGACCACTTAGCCAGCCTGCCCGAATGCTCCACCCCCTCAAAGATGTTGCGGAGAGGATGGTCGGTCACCACTCAGATTGAGTGTGCCTGGAAGTAAGGTCGCAGCCTCCGGGCTGAGATGCTCAGGGCGAAGGCTAGCTTTTCCAAAAATCGGGTATCGGAGCTCGGCCTTCCTCAAAACCCGGCTTACGTAATAAATACGGAGATGCTTCTTCCCCTCTTCACGAACTAGGACGGAGCTCAAGGCTTCTGCCCCGACCCCGAGGTACAAAAACATGTCTTCCCCTTCCTTTGGCCTTTGGAGTAATGGAGCCTGAGTCAACTGCATCTTGAGGGTCTGGAACGCCTCCTCGCACTCCTTGTTCCATTCGAACTTCTGACCACCCCTCAGCGTTTTGAAGAAGGGGGAGCACTTCTCTCCTGCCCGGGAGAGGAACCTACTCAGCCCCGCTAGCTTCCCCGTCAGACATTGGACCTCCTTAACATTTCGTGGCGACCCCAACTCCAAGATAGCCTTGACCTTATTAGGATTCGGCTCGACCCCCGCGGGGGTGAGGAGGTTGTTGGAACACCCTATTACTAATTTGGGTCAGGATCACTATGTCTCTAGGAAACCAATGTTTGACCTCCTGTATAGCTCAAAAGGTCAATTAGAATTGAGTCTAAGGGTTAGAAGTCTAAGTTTGTAAGTTGCTCTCAAGACCAAGACTTTTTCAATTTGAGACTAAGTCATATCGTCGAGCTCAGCACGACGATTCGTCGAACTCCGATCGATGATCGTCTAGCTCAACTTCGACAGATCGTCGAACTCTATTCGACGATCGCTGAGCTCAACTTCATCATATCGTCGAACTCCATTCGACGATCGGTGAGCTCAGTTCGACGATCTTGACTCAGCTTTGGATCTCTATCTCTGAGCTCAGTTCGACGATCTTTGAGCTCAGATCGACGATATTTTGTTGCAGTATAAATCCATATCGCTGAGCTCAGTTCAACGATAATAGAGCTCAGTTCGACGTTTTCAGATAACTTCAAGGATGTTTCAAGATTCAAATTCAGATCAGTTAAGGAGTTATTCTGCAATTAATTCAGAAGATTTTCTAGCCGTTTTCATTTATTTCTGGACCAAGTTTCAAGGGATTTTCAAGGAATATTTGAATGGACTTTCCTCCAGAAGACATTTTGCAATTAAGGATGCAATTAATGCAGACCAACAACTATTCTTGACAGAGGATGTTTTTCTATTCAGTACCAGAGAATAAAAGACAAGAATTTTTTGAATCTTATATACACACTCAGACAGACATCAGTAATCTTAAGAGCAAGAACAAAATATTCTCTGTCTCAAAGAATTCTCAAGAACACACATCCAAGGAGATCAAATCCTCAGATCTCTCTTGTCTAAAGTGTTCAAGGCCAACATATTTCAAGACTCCAGACACCTAACATTTCAGCTGTTGCTGAAATCATCTCTTGCTGGAGCTCAACTTCTGAAGGCCTATCACCCTACAACAAAGCTTCTTTTCCTGAAGATCTCAAGGACTCAGGGGGAGCTTTGACACCATCAAATCCACATAGTCTTCTCAGTTGATCTGAGAAAGAGAAGACTTCCATCACTCTCTCACCCCCATCTTTGTAAAGGAGTTTCTCAAACTCCCTTCAAAAGTTTGAACTTGGTTTTTGAGCACCTTGTCAAAAGCTCATTGGTGGCAAGACACCTGATCAAAAAATCTGCTTTGGTTTTTGAGCGCCTTATCAAAAGCTCATTGGTGCCCAGGACACCTGATCAACTCATCTTGTAGTAGATTCCTACCTAGGGTGGTAGAAGAGTGGATGTACCCAAATTTAGGGAACCACTATATTTCCTTGTGTCATCTGGCTTGCTTGTCTTTATTTTTGTTTCTGGCTGTGATTGTTCTGTGATTAGCTTATGATCAGTTTAATTTTATGATTAGATTTTTTCATTGCTTTCCTGTTCACTCAGATTACAACAACTGTTGTAAAAAGTTTTCAAGCACCATATACTCTATTCACCCCCCCTCTAGAGTATATCAGATCTAGCTGCACTTTCAATTGGTAGCAGAGCCAGGTTGGTTAAACATACCACACCTTGGTGGTTATACAGGCTAACACCTGAACCCAAAGATCCCTAGTTAGATCTGTTTTCTTTTGAGTTTAGTATTAGATTTTGTTTTCACAAATCATGACCCAAAACAAAGATTATGCTAGCACCAGACCTCCAGTGTGCAATCTATCCAAGTTTGCACTTTGGAAAGCAAGGATCAGATTATACATGAATTCTATTGACGAGGATATTTTTAACTCTGTTTTGACAGTGTGTCCAAGACCTCCAGAGAACTCAAATACAAATGCTGTTCCACCTCCATCAGGAACAGATGCTTACATCAAGAAATGGAAGGTAGCTGATGCCAAGGCTATGAACATCTTAGCCCAGACAATGTCTGATGACATATTTCAAAAGGCTGGCTGAATGCAATTCAGCAAAGGAAATTTGGGACAAACTCTCTGAAATAGTCTCAGGCTCAGCTGATGAGAGAAAGGATAGGAGATCCCACCTCATATCTCAATATGAGAATTTCAAGAAGGGAGAAACTGAGTCAGTGGGAGATATGTACAACAGGCTCAGTCTAATTGTCAGTGAACTCAGGATATTGGATAAAGAGATCTCACTAACTGAACTCAATGGCAAAATTCTAATGTGCTTCCCTAGCACTTGGGATTCAAGAATCTGGCCAATTAAGGATGCCAGAAGTTTGAATGAGATCACCACTGAAGCTCTATTGGGTAAGCTCAAATCTTATGAGCTACTCATCAAGAATAGAGAAGAAGAACAGAAGGCTGCCTCACCAGCCACAAGAAAAGAGAAAACAATAGCCTTCAAGGCAACTGAAGATCTGCCTGAAGACAAAGTCACAGGCAATGATGAACTGCTCAGTCTGTTGGCCAAAAGATTTTACAAGATGGCCAGAAAGGACTTCAGAAGGAGATCATACAAGGAAGCATGATAAGCCAAGGTATGATAAGTCAATTAATAATAAAGAAATTGTTTGCTTTGGTTGCAGGAAACCAGGGCACATAGTTCCTGACTGTCCAGAAAACAAAAACAAGGACAAAAGGGACAAGAAAGAAAGAAGAAAGGAGAAAGACTCCAAGAGGAATGGCAATGGACAAACCCTCATCAAGCAAAAACAAACACACAAGAAAGGGTTTGTTGCTGAATCCTGGAGTGAGACTGAAGAGGAGTCAGAAGCCTCATCCAGCTCCAGTGATGATGAAGATGATGCAGAAGAAAAAGAATTCTGCATGATGGCAATCAATGCCTCACAACATAACTTAGATGAAGAAGAGTCAGAGTCAGACTCAGAGACTCAGCTTGAAGAAGATCAGGTAATTAGTTCATTTGATTTTAATTCAGAGGACTTTAAATCTGAATTTAAAGCATTGTGTTTAGACCTGCTAAAATCTGAGAAAGAAATTATCTCTCTCAGAAATCATTTATCTGAACATAATACTTTAAAGTCAGAAAACCTCAAACTCTCTCAGGAGTTGGAGTACTGTAGGGAGCAGATAGCTTCACTGAAAAGTGAGCTATCTGAGGCCAAGAAGCTTGAAGAATCCCTTAATGGGAGAAGCATCAAGCTGATGGACATCACAAGCACAGTGAACTCCAGATTTAATAGTACACTGGGCTTGGGTGCTTCATCCAGCCAACCCATAGTTCTAACAACTCCAATCAAATTCATTTCTGACAAAGGAAAGGGAGTTGTAGAGGTAGCTAGGAAAAATTCTGATCTGCCCAAGAAAACCAAGTCCCAGCAGAAATCGTCGAACGGAGATCGATGATCGCCGAACGCAGATCGACGATCTCAGGCAAAATCGTCGAACTCAGGTCGACGATCTCAAGTTCCTGAACTCTGCCATAGTCGACCGTCGAACGGAGCTCGACGATCTGACCCAAGATCGTCGAACGCAGATCCGACGATCGTCGAACAGAGGTCAGAGCTCTGGAAAGTCCTTCAAGGGCAAATCAAAATCCAATCCTAAGGGTCCTTCATCCCAAATCTTTAACCCTTATACTGAATGGATTATACCTCCAAGGAGATATCATCCTGAAGGATATAAGAGTCAACCTGGGATGTCTTTTATTTCAGAATTTAAAGGTTATCAACCTAGGCCCAAGGTAAACTGGGTCAAAAACAAATGAATTATCTTATGTGCAGGTGAAGACCTATCCAACATCTAACCAGCAATGGTACTTGGATAGTGGGTGCTCTAAGCACATGACAGGGAACAAGGACAACCTCACATCCTTTAGAGCCAAGCTTGGACCCAAAGTTATCTTTGGTGATTCAAACTTTGGACAGACTAAAGGATATGGTGCAGTCCAGATTGGATCAGTAACATTTAAGAAGGTAGCTTATGTGGAAGGACTGAAGCACAACTTAATAAGCATCAGTCAGCTGTGTGATGAAGGCTACCAGGTGACCTTCAGCAAAGCCTTATGCAAAATCAAGTCAGAGGACAACACAACTGTGTTGACAGGTAAAAAGAAAGGTAACATCTATCTAGTAGATTTTCTTTCAACAGATGTAGATATTTGCCTGTTTAATTCTGTTTGTAGACCAAATATTTTATGGACATAAGAGACTAGGACACCTAAACCTTAGAACTATTGCTAGGCTATCCAAGGACAACCTTGTTAGAGGACTACCTTCTGGACCCCTACAAGAAGGAAGGACTCTGCAGGGCTTGTCAATTAGGCAAGCAAACTAAAAACAGCTTTAAGTCACTTAATAAGAGTGATTCACCTAGGATATTGTATCTGTTACACATGGATCTTTTTGGACCCATCACAGTACAAAGCCTAGGAGGGAAATCTTACACTTTAGTAGTTGTAGATGACTTCTCTAGATTCACTTGGGTGTTCTTTCTAAGGAAAAAGTCTGATAACTTTAAGTGTCTGACAGAGTTTCTCAAATGTATACAGATTGAGTTCAATACTCACATTGCCCTGATCAGAAGTGATCATGGGACAGAGTTTGATTCTCTTCTTATGCAAGAGTTCTGTCAGAGTGAAGGGATCAGGCATACTTTCTCAGCTCCTAGAACTCCTCAACAAAATGGGGTAGCTGAAAGGAAAATAGAACCCTTATTGAATCTGCCACTACATTGTTGTCAGATGCTCATCTTCCTCTATCCTTTTGGGCAGAGGCAGTGAACACCTCCAACTATGTGCTGAATAGAAGTTTGATACATAAACTAAAGGGAAAGACTCCCTATGAATTACTCAAAGGGAAGAAACCTAAAGTTGATTATTTTAGAGTTTTTGGTTGTATTTGCTACATACATAATAATGACAAGAAATATTTAGCAAAATTTCAAGCTAAAGCTGATGAAGGAGTGTTTCTGGGATACTCCATGATCAGCAAGGCTTATAGTTATAATAAATCATCTCTAAAAATTGAGGAATCTGTTCACATATCATTTGATGAATCTAACATGTCTTTCAAGGAGAAGATCCCTTCTACCATAGAACCTTTGCAGGAACATTCTCTAGTTGAAGACTTGAACAAGTTACAGGTTACTCAAAAGGATGAAAGCAGTGAAGATGAAGAAAGTATTCAACATATTGAAGGAACAACTTGAAGAGCCAGTTGTTGTACCACAAGAGGAAACAACAACACAGGTTGGTGAACAATCAACACCCCCTGTTGATTTAGTAACATCAAGAGACCATCCAATTTCCCAAATAATTGGAGACATCTCAGCTGGTGTGCAAACCAGAAATCAGGTCAACCAAAACCTGTTGCACACCTGCTTCCTATCTCAAATTGAACCTCAGTCCATTCAAGATGCAGAGCAAGATCCACACTGGATCATTGCAATGCAAGAAGAGTTGCATCAATTTGAAAGGAACAAAGTATGGGAACTAGTGCCAAAGCCTAAGGATCACTCCATTGTTGGAACAAAGTGGGTGTTCAGAAACAAACTGGATGATCAAGGAGTAATTGTAAGGAACAAGGCAAGGCTAGTTGCTCAGGGATATTCTCAAGAAGAAGGAATAGACTACGACCAGACTTTTGCACCAGTTGCAAGATTGGAAGCCATCAGAATCTTTTTAGCTTATGCAGCACATAAAGGCTTCAAGGTATATCAGATGGATGTCAAAAGTGCATTTCTAAATGGAGACATCAAAGAGGAAGTATATGTCAGACAACCTCCAGGTTTTATCTCTCCAACTTATCCTGATTATGTTTTTAGATTGAACAAAGCATTATATGGTCTCAAGCAAGCTCCTAGAGCATGGTATGAGACCCTAGCATGCTTTCTCTTGGAAAATGGATTTATAAGGGGTAGAGTAGACCAAACTCTTTTCATTAGAACCCATAAGTCCCATACCCTACTAGTGCAGATTTATGTAGATGATATTATTTTTGGTTCTACTGACTCAAAATTGTGCAGAAGGTTTTCCAACCTAATGCATTCTAAATTTGAAATGAGTAGCATGGGTGAGCTATCCTTCTTCCTAGGATTGCAAGTCAAGCAACATGCTGAAGGACATCTTTATTTCTCAAACCAAGTATGCAAATGAATTGGTTAAGAAATTTGGCATGTCTGAAGCATCTTGTATGAAAACACCTATGCCTACTAATGTTGTATTGGATGCTGATGAACATGGGAAACCTGTTGATCAGACAACATATAGAGCAATGATTGGCTCTTTACTGTACCTTACAGCTAGTAGACCAGATATAATGTTTGCTACATGTATATGTGCTAGGTTCCAAGTAAGCCCTAGAGAGTCACACCTAACATTAGTAAAGAGGATTCTCAGGTATGTTAAAAGTTGTCCAAATCTAGGTCTCTGGTATCCAAAAGATTCAGCATTTGATTTAACTGGATTTTCTGATGCTGATTATGCTGGATGCAGAATTGACAGGAAAAGCACCAGTGGAACTTGTCAGTTCCTTGGTGACAGACTTGTCTCTGGTTTTGTAAGAAACAAACTTCTGTGTCAACTTCAACTGCTGAAGCTGAATATATGGCTGCAGGCAGTTGTTGTTCACAAATCTTGTGGATTCAAAACCAACTCCTAGACTATGGCTACAACTTAGAGAAGTCTAAAATCTTTTGTGATAACACCAGTGCTATTTCTATAGCTCAAAATCCAGTCCTCCATAGTAGGACAAAACACATAGAGATTAGACATCATTTCTTAAGGGATAATGTTGAAAAGAATAAAATTGAACTACAATATATCCCAACTGATTTACAAAGGGGAGATATTTTCACCAAGCCCTTGGATGAAAAGAAACACACCTTCTTCCTAAATCAGTTAGGAATGTTAGATGGAGGAAGTCTTAAATAATATCCAAGATTTTGAAAGCTTAAAAATTGACCAAGACTAGGCAAACATCTTGATTTTTCTTAGTGTCTAGAGTTTTTCTGATCTCTGAACTGCGCTCGACGATTTTCCCCCAGATCGTCGAACGGAGATCGACGATTTCCGAAATCGTCGACCTGAGTTCAGCGTTTCTCAGATAGTATGAACTATCTCTTCCGGTCAACGATCGTCGAACGGCGCTCGACGATTTTGTTCTCTGAACGATCGTCGAACAGAGCTCGACGCTCTCCAATATCGTCGAACGGAGATCGACGATGTTGAAGACTCTTCAGATTCCTTTAGAAGCCTCGATCGTCGAACTGAGTTCAACGATCTTTCCATTTCTGCGTCGAACCCTAATATAAAATTCATTTTTTCGCCGTCGTTCTCCTTTGCGCTTTCGATTTCTCTGCAAAAACTTTCTTTCCCTCCAAACACTTCTGCACTTGGTCGTTTTGTTTGTTGAATCTTTGCAGGTAACTATGGCTGTGTCTGTTGCTGTTCTCGCCGCCATGAAATTTGATGCTGGCTTCGACATAGACATGGAATCCTTCAGCACAACAGACCAGGTTTTTCAGGATATCTTAGAGTTATTCAAAGAGCAGAAACTTGCTGCAATCATGACTACAAGGATTAAGCTTGCTTCTGATGAGATTAAGGAATGGGTCTACACTGCCCACAATCAGGACCACAACCACCATTGTTGGATCAATCTCTGGCACACAGGTACCTTTGACCCCAGCAATTCTAACAGAGGTTTTTGAGTTAAGAACTGGTGGAGATTCTACTGATTTGTCTGGAGAAGAATATGCTGACTTGCTTGCCAGAATGGGTCACTCTGAGGCTAACCCTAGCAAGCTATTAAAAAGAATCTTTCTGTGGAATACAGATTCCTGGCTGATGTAGTTGGGAAAGTCCTACTGGCTAAGCACTCTGCTCATGATACAATCTCCAGGTATCAGCTCTGCCTAATGGGAGCCCTAGTAGACAGGAAGAACCTGAATTGGGGAGAGGTCTTCTTTGACCTCATTAAGAAGAAAATCAACAAAAGTTTTGTAAACTTTGGAAGAATTCTCGGGGTGTTTCTGCAGAATAGGTGCCCTGCATTGCTGGTCTCCTCTGGAATCCACATTAATGCATCCAAGAGACTGTCTTGTGCCTTTTTGGTAAATGGGACAGACAGATCATCAAGCCCAGCAGGCCCTCCTCCAGCACTCCTTCAGGCACCAGGACTCTCAGAGTCACTTCCCCACAGGTCTCTGCCCCTGCAGATGACCTGCCTGCTGATGTTTCTCCTCCTCCTCCTCCTCCAATTCCATCTCTTCCCATTCCATCTACCATTCAAAGTCCATCCACCATCATCATCTCCAGCCCCTCTCCAACATCCACACCATCTCCAATCCCTACTCTTCCAACCACAGAAGACCAATTCCATCCATTATTCACCTACCCTCCAACAGTCATGCCACTTCATCACCCTCCATTCCCTCCTTCAACCTCATTGATGATTCCTTTCTGGATGACTCACCATCCTCTCCTCCTGAGCTACCCTCATCCTCAACATCTTATCAAGATCTTCTGCAAGAGATCATTGACCAACCCACCTTCACACCCTCCATCTCCATCCCACTGTCCTCCATCACCACCTTACCCACACCTCAACCATCCCTTCCCACTACTCCAGCTCTCCACTACCATCACCAACAGCTACTCCTCCATCCTCTACCTCTGCTCCAGTCACTACTGAGCAAGTAGATATTCCAGCCCTTGCTGACAGGATTTATGAACTGCTAGCCCCCAGGCTATCTCTTCTCTTGGAGACCTCCTTGGCTCCATTACTCCTGTCAGTGGCATCCCTCTCTGCCAGGCTTTCCTCTCTATTCCCTCAGGCAGCCCCTTCAGCAGTGTGCCTTGATCCAGCCATGTCTGAATCTAGGCAGGGGGAGATGCCCTATGAAGTGAGTCTGCCTGCTGCTGCTCTTGCTGTTTCAGTGAGCCTGCATGCTGCTGTTTCTTCAGTTCTTGCTGCTGCTGCTGCTGTGTCTCAAGATCCAGTTCCTCATGCTGCAGTCTTTGCAATAGACCTCAGGTCTTTGCTCTCAGAATTTGATCCTATATATTTCAGATGTCTGCCAGAGACAGTTGCTATCCAGCCCCCAGAGGATCTGTCCAAGGCCCTTGTGCCTTTCTCTTGCTGTGACCCCAGCATCATTACTTCTTTTGTTGACTCAGTTCATGCTGCTGCTACTCCTGCTGCTGAAAATTCTGTTGATAATATTACTGATACTGCTGATGACTCAATTCCTAAGGAGATCCTTATGACAGAGGAACATGAGTTTGAGCCTTCTGAATTTTCTGCTGATATTTCTACTGCTGATATTGCTATTAGTGAAACTGTTGCTGCTGCTGTTGTTACTTCTCCAGAACCTGTAGTATCTGCTGCTGTTGTTACTGTTTCAACTTCAACTCCCACACCTTCACTATCTGCTGCAACAACTTCTGTATCTACTGTTGTCACTACTGCTACTGCCTCAACTCCTGCTACCAGTTCTGTACCTGCTTCAATCTAGCTCAAGCAAGATTTGATGAAGAAGATTGATGCCCTGTATGATGATCAGAGTTCTGAAAGTGATGAGTTCAGAACAGATTCTGATGATTCTTCTGCTACCATTGCCAGGAAGAGAAAGGCAAGGAGCAAACCCATGAAGAGAGTACCTCCTGCCAAGGTCAAGGATAACAATGATATACCATACTATATTCTTCATGATTGCCCCATCACTGAGCACTGGATGCAGTACTCAAAGAATCAGCTCAAAGCAATGAAGAAGAAAAGAAAATATGAAAAGGGCTCTTCTCAATTCCAACATTCTCATCCTCCTCCACCACCTCCTCCTAATGCAGGTGCAGGTGGAAGTTCAGCTGCTCAACCCCCTGCTAGAAGTCAGGCCCCCTATCAGCCTCATGCCAGATCTTATCATAGGGGAAGCCAATCCAGGGGCTCTCAATCCAGGAGAGGAGGATATAGAGGCAATCAAAGAGAAGTCCAGGTTTACTCTAAAGGATACTCAAGGCAACATCCATACTCCAGGGAAGGACAAATTTCATCTGACACCACCTCTGGTCCTTTTCCCTATAAATTAAAGGAAACTGTTTCATCCAGGCCTCCTCAGGACAATCCTTCTAATAGATATGAGTCACCAGTACCTTTTGAAGACCATGAGAACAATCCAGCTGTTTGGACTGCAAGGATGAAAGAACTTGCTGCACTGGATCAGATCAAAAAGGCTAGAGAGCAAGGCAGAGACTCATCCAACATCTCTACAATGTCTGAGCAAAGAAAGAAAGAGTTGGAAAAATATGGGTCAAGCAAATTTTTTGATTTTGACAGGTACATGGAACTGCATCCTGAAGCTGTAGTTCCCAGGCCCAAACAGCAAACCACTTTAGGTGCAGCAGATGATACTAGATCAAAGAAGGAAGCCCTCAACCCCAACAGAGAAATCAAACTGATTAAGAGTAAGGAAAATAAATGATTATGTAAGGTGACAATCATCTTAACTTCTGGTTATTATCTGGGATGATATGTATATCTGTGGTTCTGCTATGTCCAGCTTGTTGCTTTTCTGTATTGCTTGTATAATGTTATTTAATTTTTCTCCAAACTCTGTAAATAGTAATCCTAACCCAAATAGGGGAAGATTGTTGGAACACCCTATTACTAATTTGGGTCAGGATCACTATGTCTCTAGGAAACCAATGTTTGACCTCCTGTATAGCTCAAAAGGTCAATTAGAATTGAGTCTAAGGGTTAGAAGTCTAAGTTTGGAAGCTGCTCTCAAGACCAAGACTTTTTCAGTTTGAGACTAAGTCATATCGTCGAGCTCAGCACGACGATTCGTCGAACTCCGATCGACGATTGTCTAGCTCAACTTCGACAGATCGTCAAACTCTATTCGACGATCGCTGAGCTCAACTTCATCATATCGTCGAACTCCATTCGACGATCGGTGAGCTCAGTTCGACGATCTTGACTCAGCTTTGGATCTCTATCTCTGAGCTCAGTTCGACGATCTTTGAGCTCAGATCGACGATATTTTGTTGCAGTATAAATCCATATCGCTGAGCTCAGTTCAACGATAGCAGAGCTCATTTCGACGTTTTTAGATAACTTCAAGGATGTTTCAAGATTCAAATTCAGATCAGTTAAGGAGTTATTCTGCAATTAATTCAGAAGATTTTCTAGCCGTTTTCATTTATTTCTGGACCAAGTTTCAAGGGATTTTCAAGGAATATTTGTATGGACTTTCCTCCAGAAGACATTTTGCAATTAAGGATGCAATTAATGCAGACCAACGACTATTCTTGACAGAGGATGTTTTTCTATTCAGTACCAGAGAATAAAAGACAAGAATTTTTTGAATCTTAGATACACACTCAGATAGACATCAGTAATCTTAAGAGCAAGAACAAAATATTCTCTGTCTCAAAGAATTCTCAAGAACACACATCCAAGGAGATCAAATCCTCAGATCTCTCTTGTCTAAAGTGTTCAAGGCCAACATATTTCAAGACTTCAGACAACTAACATTTCAGCTGTTGCTGAGATCATCTCTTGCTGGAGCTCAACTTCTGAAGGCCTATCACCCTACAGCAAAGCTTCTTTTCCTGAAGATCTCAAGGACTCAGGGGGAGCTTTGACACCATCAAATCCACATAGTCTTCTCAGTTGATCTGAGAAAGAGAAGACTTTCATCACTCTCTCACCCCCATCTTTATAAAGGGTTTCTCAAACTCCCTTCAAAAGTTTGAACTTGGTTTTTGAGCACCTTGTCAAAAGCTCATTGGCGGCAAGACACCTGATCAAAAAATCTGCTTTGGTTTTTGAGCGCCTTATCAAAAGCTCATTGGTGCCCAGGACACCTGATCAACTCATCCTGCAGTAGATTCCTACCTAGGGTGGTAGAAGAGTGGATGTACCCAAGTTTAGGGGAACCACTATATTTCCTTGTGTCATCTGGCTTGCTTGTCTTTATTTTTGTTTCTGGCTGTGATTGTTCTTTTATTAGCTTATGATCAGTTTAGTTTTGTGATTAGATTTTTTCATTGCTTCCCTGTTCACTCAGATTACAACAACTGTTGTAAAAAGTTTTCAAGCACCATATACTCTATTCACCCCCCTCTAGAGTATATCAGATCTAGATGCACTTTCAGAGGTGCCCCAAAAACTTTCCCCTGCTAGCCCCGAAGACACACTTTAGGGGATTCAATCGCATTTTGTACTTGTGCAGGGTGGCAAAGGTCTCCTCTAGGTCCCAGAGGTGGGAGTCCACATCCCGACTTTTGATCATGAGGTCATCCACGTACACCTCCAAATTCCTCCCCTTTTGCTCCTTGAAAACCCTATCCATCATTTTCTGGTAGGTTTCTCCTGCGTTCTTCAGCCCGAACGGCATCATCTTATAACAATAACATCCATCCCCCTGTGATGAACGAGACATCCTTGATGTCCGGTGGGTGCATCCTAATTTGATGATAACCTGAAAAAGCATCTAAAAAACTCATTACAGAAAAACCAACGGCTGAGTCAAACAGCGCGTCGATTCGAGGCAAAGGATAACAGTCCTTAGGACAAGCTTTATTAAGTAGAGAAAAATTGATACACATCCTCCATCGGTTGTCTCCTTTTTTGACCATGACCACGTTGGAGACCCAGCCGGAGTACTGGATCTCAGACACGAAGCCGGCCTTGAGGAGTTTCGCCACCTCCTCCCCGATGGGCTCCGCCAGCTTGTCCACAGTGGTCCTCTTCTTCTGCTGAATGGGGCATGTTCCCGGGTCCAGGTTGAGGCGATGGGAGGCCACATCCGCGTCAACCCTCGGCATCTCCGCGACGTTCCAAGCAAAGATGTACACGTTCTTCTGGATGCATTCCAGCATCCTGCATTGGTCCTCCGGGGTCAGCCCCCGCTGACGCAGATATTCTCCATCCTGCCTCCCCGGGTGAGCACTTCCAGCTCCACCACTTCCTCTATAGCCTCCAGCCTGGACTGCTCCCCCCATCCTTCAGCATCCCCTTCCTCCGGAACGGGGACCTCTACCTCCATCTCTCCCCCACGACCATCACTTCGGCCACCTCCTCCAGGTCTCTTCTTGCCGCCTCCTCAGCCCGGCTCTCCAGCTCCTCCCATCTTTCTTCTTGCTCAGCTTCCTCCATCCTCTGCCCCATCTCCTCGGCTCCCTCTTGCCAAGAGATGGTGTTCACCGCAGTGATATAGCACTCCCGCGCCACCTTTGGGTCCCCCCTGACCCGGACCTGAATCCCCTCAGCGTTGAACTTTAAGCATTGGTGGAAAGATGAGGGGACGCAGCGGAAGGCGCTGATAAGGGGCCTCCCGAAGATGGCGCTGTAGCTGCCGGGGGCATCCACAATGACGAACCTGCAGTTTCGGGACTGCCCCCCCAAGGTGACATGGAGTCCTACTCCTCCCTCCACTTCCTTCCTCTCTCCTGAAAACCCGAACAAAGGGCCATCCGAGGCCAGCACCCTCTTTGCATCCACCTTCATCACGTAAAACGCCTTTTTGAAGACGACATTGACGGAACTCCCGTTGTCCACGAGGATCCGAGAGACGGTGAAATTCTCGATGGCTGCCTTGATGACCAGCGCATCGCAAAATGGGTCCTCGTGGTCTGGCATGTCGCTCCTGGATAAAGTGATCCTCTCCTCCAAGGGTGGGGTTTGGGATGTGGAGGCAACGCTCCGTCGGTACATGGTGTGGAGGCTCGCCTTGCGGGAAGCCTCGACCCCGACCCCTCCGTGGATCACTCTGATCCCTCCTCGGTTTCCCACATCCACCCGGTCTTCGCAATGGTCCTCATCCACCCGAGGTAGGACCTCCTCAATTCTCACTTCTTGTCTCCCTTACTGCTGCTGCTGCTCTCTATTCCCTCTCATCTCAAGGAATTCCGGGCACGTGGCTGTTGCGTGCCCCTCATCCTGATGGAAGTCGCAATAGGGCAACTCCACCCTAACTTCTCTCCTTCTTCTCCTCATCATTCCCCTCGTCTCCCCCAAGGCTATGACCATTGCCTCCTCTTGATCGGGAAGCCGGGGCCTTTGGGCCTGCCTCCAGCCTGGAGGGTGGAACTGATCTTGCCTCCCCTGGTAATGATCCCTTCCGTGGTATCCCCTCTGTGGCCCCTGCCCTTGCCACTCAGGTCTCCAGCCCAGCCGTCGGTCGGGCTCCTGACGCCCCCACCTCGGCTGCTACTGCCACTGGAGCTGCCTCTGCTCCCTCCGCCTGGGCTCTCCTCTCCTTTCCCCCTGTCCTCTTCCTCCTCTCGACTCCTTCTCTTCCTCCGTGGCCCACTTGGCCAGCTTCCTTGCGAACTCCGGGTTCGACGCCTCCCCGTCAACTTCTCTTGCCTCCCTCTCCATTACTTCCTCATAGGAGAGGGGGGAACTCTCTTCAGCTCCATCCTGAAGAACCCTTGCTGTAGGCCCCGGGTAAAGGCCATCATCAAGCTGTGGCCCGACATCTCCTGGACCTGAGTAACCTCCTCCTGGAATCGGTCCACGTAGCTCCCCAACGTCTCGTTCACTCCCTGCTTGATGTGGAACAGGGACTCAGACTCCTTCTTCCTCTTCTTCGAGGTAGTGAACCTCAGCATGAACCCCCGGCGCAGGTCCTCGAAGCAGTAGATGGAGCTAGCCGGTAGCTGATGGAACCACTCCCTTGCCTTCTCCCCGAGGGTGATAGCGAAGAGTCGGCATTTGAACCTGTCCGACATCTGACGGATGGAGACTACATCTTCGAACCATTGGACATGATGGACCGGGTCTCCCTTCCCGGTGTAGTAGGACATCTCGGGTTCCCTGAACCCATTAGGAACTGGAGCTGAAGAGACCAGCTCGCTGAAAGGACTTCCTCCCCCCACTGGGCGAGCTGGCGAATCTCGCGAGCCCAGCTCGCCGAACCTGCCTCGGCCTGCCGAGCCGGGGAAGAGCTCGCGCCCGAGGAGCTCGCACCCCCGGCCTTCCTCGGCCACTTCCTTTCCAGCTCGCCTGCCGGGAGCGTCCTCGCCCAAAGAGGGGGCGGCCGCAATCTGGACCGCTGGGGTTAAGCACTCGGCCCGCGTGCCGAGTGCAAACTTGACGAGGCTCTCCACCTCATTCCAGAAATTTTCCAACATCCCCACCGTGGCAAGAGGCGGCGAGGGGGGGGGGGGGCGAGTTCGACCTGTCGAATCCTTGTCCCGTCTATATAACCCGTAATTCGTCGAGATCAGAAGTACCCTAGCAGACGGCTATCCGCAAACCATTGGGCGAGCTTGGGCGAGCTGAGACGAGCTTGGGCAAGCAGAGGCGAGCTGTGATGAGCTTGGGCAAGCAGAGGCGAGCTGTGGAGAGCTTGGGCGAGCAGAGGCGAGCTGTGGCGAGCTTGGGCGAGCAGAGGTGAGCTGTGGCGAGCTTGGGCGAGCAGAGGCGAGCTGTGGAGAGCTTGGGCGAGCAGAGACGAGCTGTGGCGAGCTTGGGCGAGCAGAGGCGAGCTGTGGCGAGCTTGGGTGAGCAGAGGCGAGCTTGGGCGAGCAGAGGCGAGCTGTGGCGAGCTTGGGCGAGCAACTAGCGAGTATGGGCGAGTATCTCTTGGAACTCGCTGGCAGAAGCTGGATACTCGCCTATCCCCCCCAGGATTTCTCTATAAATAGCCCCACAGGGGTACTGGAAAGAGGACTTTTGGAAGCGGCCGAGGTTCCCCCAAGTGGATAATCGCCCAGTCCATGCCTGCCTAGTACCTCGCCCAGCCTTTTGGTTGTGGAGGGGAAGCTTCTTCCAAGCTTCCGGGTACGTGGTGGGACCTCCCTGCTGGAGCACTTTTGGTGTGCTTGTAGATAGTTTCCTTCCTTTCTCGCTAGCCACTTGAAATATGACGTCGGATCGTAAAATCAGTAACCTTAGGCTGCCTTGATCCTATTTTCGAGGTCGGGAATTTTCCTGGCTTCAACACTTGGTGCGGTGAGCGTGGATAGTAGCCGAGGAAGAAATGTTTGCGAGAAGACTTCATGGCTTAAGATGGCGAGCTGGAGACCAAAGGCAGTAACTCGCGAGTTCTCGGTAAGGTGGGCGAGTTCTCGGCAAGGTGGGCGAGCTTCTTGGTTGCTCGCCCATAGGCGACTTCACGATGGCGACTTTCAGGCTTTCAGACTCGACGACTTCATGTGGCGAGCTTACCTATTACTCGCTCATAAGCGAGTTCAGATTGCGACCTCCTTAGGAGATTTCCAGATGAAGTCATGCAGGTTGGCGCACGCGAGTTCATGCGGGTTGGCGCGCGAGTTCATGCAGGTTGGCGGGTTCATGCAGGTTGGCAAGTTCATGCAGGTTGGCGAGTTCAAGCAGGTTGGCGAGTTCATGCAGGTTGGCGAGTTCATGCAGGTTGGCGAGTTCATGCAGGTTGGTGAGCTTCCTTGCTCCTCGCCCATAGGCGAGTATAGGCAGCATTGGCAACTTCGAATCAACTCGCAGGTGTATCTTTCTTACTCGCCCACATGCGAGTTCTGCAGGTGAAGAAGCAAGTATCACTTACCCTCCGCCTTATTCATCTCCATTTTCAATAGTGGTGCTTTTCATACATGTTTATACTTACGGGTGCTTTGGTAAAGCCCGTGAGTACTTTTTGTATGACTGACAAGCAGGGCAAATGTTGACGAGTTCACCACCGAGGAAAAATATACGAGATGCTCTACGATGACCTCCTCCTACTTGCAATGATCTTATCTGACAACTAGCGAGGTGATCTCTTCAACAACTAGGATGCTCTCTTTATTCCGCGAGTTCCATACTCGCGAGGTGATCTCTTCAGCAGCTAGGATGCTTTCCTTTATTCCGCGAGTTCTATATTCGTGAGGTGATCTCTTCAACAGCTAGGATGCTCTCCATTATTCTGCGAGTTCCACACTCGCGAGGTGATCTCTTCAACAGCTAGGATGCTCTCCTTTATTCCGCAAGTTCAATTCTCATGAGGTGATCTCTTTAACAGCTAGGATGCTCTCCTTATTCTGCGTGTTCCATACTCGCGAGGTGATCTCTTCAGCAGCTAGGATGCTTTCCTTTAATACCGCGAGAGCCGTACTCGCGAGCGGCAATGATGGTGTTCGCTTTAATTTTGCGAGTTCATGCGCGTGAGGCTATCACTTCAGCAATCAGGACGTCGCAAGGCTATCACTTCAACAATCAATACGTTGTGAGGCTATCACTTCTGCAATCAGGACGCAATGCTATTCATTCCATATCCTCAAATATCTGGAGCGGGGATGACCTGAAAAGGTCCTACCCTAGCGGTAACATGTATTGCTTACCTGTAACACTATTTCTAAGTTGTTTATACATCTCCTCGCCCCCGGAGTCACGGGTTGATGTGAGTTGTCTTCTTTGCGTGATTCATCTCAAGTTAGCTAGGAGCAGTGAAGTTCAACTCCATGATCGATTTAGGAAACCTGCGCTCGACCTGTTTCTCCTATTTAGCCCAGGGCGGACGATGGGACGATGCCTCGGGATTTAAGCGTCCTTGTAAGACCGAGCCCCTGCATTGACGGCCGAGATCAGCTCCCCCCTTGCATGTCGGCCTAGCTACCCCCGATTGCATCTCTCCTCCGACTGGAGGAACTATCAGGAACAGGTCTGAACGCTAACATCCTAAACTCGATAGAGGATCGACCTCACATAGTGATGCCTTGTACAAAGGCGTCATCGGTCTTTGAGAAGACTAAAAGACCCGCTCGTAGCGAATGTTTGTCCTATAAGCAGGACGCGTCTCTGTTGTTGCCAAAGCAGGATAACCTGTCGAGCTCTGAGAAGTACAAGTTCGCGGAAGAATGGTGGACTTGAGAGTGTCCAGTAGGACCCCCCGAGGACTTCATTTCCCTTCGCTTGTACTATAGTTCTCGTAGCCAGATCGCAGAGCTGGTATGATCTCTACAGTTGGATTGGGGAGCGAGCCTTCGACCTGTTTCTCTTAGATAGCCCAGGGCGGACGATGGGACGATGCCTCGGGATGTAAGCGTCCTTGTAAGACCGGACCCCTGCATTGACGGCCGAGATCAGCTCCCCCCTTGCATGTCGGCCTAGCTACCCCCGACTACATCTCTCCTCCGACTGGAGGAACTATCAGGAATAGGGTTGGACGCCAACCTCCCAACTCGACGTCGGCGAGATCATCGTTCGATTTCTGATTTCTTCGTCCTCAAAGATATTGATGCGCTTAATCCGTTTTCAAAGTCTTGAAGCAACAGGAAAAACATATCAAGTCCTTGAGTGGCAGTTCCTGGTAAGTCCAAGTCCCTGCACGAGCTCCTCTCCTGCATATTGGCCGCAGAACTGCTCGAGTGAGATCAAGCCCTTGAGTGGCAGGTCCTGGTAAGTCCAAATCCTTGCACGAGCTCCTCTCCTGCATATTGGCCGCATACCTCCTCGAGTGAGATCAAGTCCTTGAGTGGCAGGTCTTGGTAAGTCCAAGTCCCTGCACGAGCTCCTCTCCTGCATATTGGCAGCAGACCTCCATGAGTGGGATCAAGTACTTGAGTGGCAGGTCCTGGTAAGTCCAAGTTCCTGCACGAGCTCCTCTCCTGCATATTGGCAGCATACCTCCTCGAGTGGGATCAAGTCCTTGAGTGGCAGATCCTGGTAAGTCCAAGTTCCTGCACGAGCTCCTCTCCTACATATTGGCAGCAGACCTCCTTGAGTGGGATCAAGTCCTTGAGTGGCAGGTCCTGGTAAGCCCAAGTTCCTGCACGAGCTCCTCTCTTGCATATTGGCAGCAGACCTCCTTGAGTGGGATCAAGTCCTTGAGTAGCAGGTCTTGGTAAGTCCAAGTTCCTGCACGAGCTCCTCTCCTGCATATTGGCAGCAGACCTCCTCGAGTGAGATCAAGTCCTTGAGTGGCAGGTCCTGGTAAGTCCAAGTTCCTGCACGAGCTCCTCTCCTGCATATTGGCAGCAGACCTCCTCGAGTGAGATCAAGTCCTTGAGTAGCAGGTCCTGGTAAGTCCAAGTCCCTGCACGAGCTCCTCTCCTGCATATTGGCAGCAGACCTCCTCGAGTGAGATCAAGTCCTTGAGTGGCAGGTCCTGGTAAGTCCAAATCCCTACACGAGCTCCTCTCCTGCATATTGGCCGCAGACCTCCTCGAGTGAGATCAAGTCCTTGAGTGGCAGGTCCTGGTAAGTCCAAGTCCCTGCACGAGCTCCTCTCCTGCATATTGGCCGCAGACCTCCTCGAGTGAGATCAAGTCCTTGAGTGGCAGGTCCTGGTATGTCCAAGTCCCTGCACGAGCTCCTCTCCTGCATATTGGCCGCAGACCTACTCGAGTGAGATCAAGCTCTTGAGTGGCAGGTCCTGGTAAGTCCAAATCCCTGCACGAGCTCCTCTCCTGCATATTGGCCACAGACCTCCTCGAGTGAGATCGAGATCCTCGCTGGAGTGATGTCGTAGTCCGAGACCTCTGTACGAGCTCCTCTCCTACAGACCGACTACTTGCCTCCCCGAGTCGACCTACACCACTCCAGTTGAGCAGGCCTTTTGAGAGCTGTCGATCTCAGCAATGCTCAATTCCTCGAATGGTAGCTCCCCGTAAGTCCAAATCCCTGCACGAGCTCCTCTCATGCATATTGGCCGCAGACCTCCTCGAGTGAGATCATGTCCTTGAGTGCCAGGTCCTGGTAAGTCCAAGTCCCTGCATGAGCTCCTCTCCTGCATATTGGCCGCAGACCTCCTCGAGTGAGATCAAGCCCTTGAGTGGCAGGTCCTGGTAAGTCCAAATCCCTGCACGAGCTCCTCTCCTGCATATTGGCCGCAGACCTCCTCGAGTGAGATCAAGTCCTTGAATGGCAGTTCCTGGTAAGTCCAAGTCCCTGCACGAGCTCCTCTCCTACATATTGGCCGCAGACCTCCTCGAGTGAGATCAAGTCCTTGAGTGGCAGGTCCTAGTAAGTCCAAATCCCTGCACGAGCTCCTCTCCTGCATATTGGCCGTAGACCTCCTCGAGTGAGATCAAGTCCTTGAGTGGCAGGTCCTGGTAAGTCCAAGTCCCTGCACGAGCTCCTCTCCTGCATATTGGTCGCAGACCTTCTCGAGTGAGATCAAGTCCTTGAGTGGCAGGTCCTGGTAAGTCCAAGTCCCTATACGAGCTCCTCTCCTGCATATTTGCCACATACCTCCTCGAGTGAGATCAAGTCCTTGAGTGGTAGGTCCTGGTAAGTCCAAGTCCCTGCACGAGCTCCACTCCTGCATATTGGCCGCAGACCTCCTCGAGTGAGATCAAGCCCTTGAGTGGTAGGTCCTGGTAAGTCCAAATCCCTGCACGAGCTCCTCTCCTATATATTGGCCGCAGACCTCCTCGAGTGAGATCAAGCCCTTGAGTGGCAGGTCCTGGTAAGTCCAAATCCCTGCATGAGCTCCTCTCCTGCATATTGGCCGCAGACCTCCTCGAGTGAGATCAAGTCCTTGAGTGGCAGGTCCTGGTAAGTCCAAGTCCCTGCACGAGCTCTTCTCCTGCATATTAGCCGCAGACCTACTCGAGTGAGATCAAGCCCTTGAGTGGCAGGTCCTGGTAAGTCCAAATCCTGCACGAGCTCCTCTCCTGCATATTTGCCACAGACCTCCTCGAGTGAGATCGAGATCCTCGCTGGAGTGATGTCGTAGTCCGAGACCTCTGTACGAGCTCCTCTCCTGCAGACCGACTACTTGCCTTCCCGAGTCGACTTACACCACTCCAGTTGAGCAGGCCTCCTGAGAGCTGTCGACCTCAGCAATGCTCAAGTCCTCGAGTGGTAGCTCCCCGTAAGTCCAAGCCCCTGCACGAGCTCCTCTCCTGCATATTGGCCACATACCTCCTCGAGTGAGATCTAGATCCTCGCTGGAGTGATGCCGTAGTCCGAGATCTCTGTACGAGCTCCTCTCCTGCAGACCGACTACTTGCCTCCCCGAGTCAACCGATTCTCACCCCCAGTTGAGCTTAGCTCCTGCTGGGTGTCGACTAATTTCCACCTCCAGTTAAGCTCGGCTCCTACGAGGTGTCGACCTCTACTCTCCACCTCTAGTTGAGCTTGTCTCCTGTGAGATGTCGACCTCTTCTCTCCACCTACAGTTGCGCTCGGCTCCTATTAGGTGTCGGCCTCTTTCTCCACCTCCAGTTGAACTCGGCTCCTGTGAGGTGTCAACTCCCCATCTCCAGTTGAGCTTCCTCCTGCGAGGTGTCGACCTCTTCTACAGTTCAGTTGAACTTGGTTCCTATGAGGTATCAACCTTCTCTCCCCTTCTAGTTTAGCTCCACTCCTAAGAAGGACCTCGCGCAGCGCATCTTACAACGTCATCTCTCCGAACAACGGGTTCAACATTATTTTTCCAAGCTCGTGCCGAGCTCGAAAAAAGCGGGGATTGTGTATAACCCGTAATTCGTCGAGATCAGAAGTACCCTAGCAGACGGCTATCCGCAGACCATTGGGCGAGCTTGGGCGAGCTGTGACGAGCTTGGGCAAGCAGAGGCGAGCTGTGGCGAGCTTGGGCAAGCAGAGGCGAACTATGGAGAGCTTGGCCGAGCAGAGGCGAGCTGTGGCGAGCTTGGGCGAGCAGAGGTGAGCTTGGGCGAGAAGAGGCGAGCTTGGGCGAGCAACTCGCGAGTATGGGCGAGTATCTCTTGGAACTCGCTGGCAGAAGCTGGATACTCGCCTATCCCCCCCAGGATTTCTCTATAAATAGCCCCCCAGGGGTACTGGAAAGGGCACTTTTGGAAGCGGCCGAGGTTCCCCCAAGTGGATACTCGCCCAGTCCATGCCTGCCTAGTACCTCGCCCAGCCTTTTGCTTGCGGAGGGGAAGCTTCTTCCAAGCTTCCGGGTACGTGGTGGGACCTCCCTGCTGGAGCACTTGGGGTGTGCTTGTAGATAGTTTCCTTCCTTTCTCGCTAGCCACTTGAAATATGACGTCGGATCGTAAAATCAGTAACCTTAGGCTGCCTTGATCCTATTTTCGAGGTCGGGAATTTTCCTGGCTTCAACACCGTCATTGAGCTCGCGGAAGCTTTTCTGCACTGACCACGGTCCACGCTCACCGCACAAAAATGTTGAAACCGATTCCTCGATCTCCTGTGGAGTTCGCCCTTGGGGAAGGGGTGGTCTCGCGCCTACTTCACTACTGCAAGCAAAACAACAAAGAAGACAAGGTGAAACCGACCAAAGGGCTCGGCGGGGAGGTCCCACCACAAACTCGGAAGATCTCAGAGCGCTTCCCCTCCTTAGCCACAGGCCGAGCTAAGGCTACCTCAGGAAGCACTGCTAAATCTGGGGAGCAAGAGAATATCAGAGCGTGCCCCTTGAGGTGCCCCCTTGGGTTCTATTTATAGTTTTTAGAATCTGAACTGCCAATAACCAAAAGAACTGACCTGAAATTACCAAAAAGCCCTTGGTTGGGTCTGCTAACAGCCAAACTCCGCGGTTTTGAACAGCTATGTGCAGTCCCACCTGGCCTGCCAACAGCGTGGCTCCGCTGTTCTGAACAGCTATTCGCACCCATGGGGAGGGCGTCCATGTAATTTCTCCTCGGAGCTTCTATCGGCTCCCTCCATGGGTTGGGGAGATCAGCTCGCCACTAATCCCTCTCCGCGAGAGGCGGGCGCGACCTGGCTCTAGTGGCTCGCCTACTGTTCTTGAGCAAGCGCGAGCCGGGACACCGCGACCCGCCAATTCTCTGCTGAGGCGGCCAGGCGGCTAGGTCGCGGATGGGGAACGGGCTGATGGCCATTGCGACCGTTAGAATGGTTCACAGGTCGCGGGTTGCAGATCGCGAGTCGAGCGGGCTGGCGGCCAGGAGTCGTCTCGCCTGGCTCGCCCGACTGAACTGAGCGGGAGCGGACCAGCCTCTCGCCGCATGTCCGCTTGTTGCTTGGGTGCGGGTCGTTGTCCTGGCGGGGTCCGCTCGGCGAACACGGGGTTGTACAACTAGGATGAAGAATCAGGTCAAATAGGACCCCAGATGTTGCTGCAGGAAGGTCCCACCACGTACCCGGATGCTCGAAAGGAGCAGCCCTTTCTCAACCAAAGATGGCCGAACTGGGTACGAGGGAAGCTAGCTGGCAAAGTCGCAAGGCCGTGACTTGTTTTCCAAGGAAAAGGAATCCAAAGACTCAGCTAGTATCTCGAAAATGAAGCGCGCGAGTATCCTGCCGAGGATTTCAAGTGCCTCACCTCGTACCCATTGAGGTCCTATTTATAGGCAAATCCAAGGAGGGGGGAGGTCATATTTATACCCCACCCCCTGGCGACTAGGCGACTTCCAGAGGAACTCGCATGGGCTGGGAGAGTATCTCGCTTAGTCGCCTACCTGACGAGTATGCGAGGGGAGCTCGTCGATACTCACCCAGGCCTTCCGCGATCTTGTAGGCTGTCTTTGACTCCTGCCTTGACTTGTTGACCTTGACTTTTGTTGACCTGACTGTGGTAGGGTCCATCCTCGACGAATACGGGTTGTACAGGCACGACGAGGGTTGAAGCAACGATGGAGGGCGGAAGAAGAAGACAACGAAGTTGAAGCAGCGACGTGTGCTAGGGCGGAAGCAGCGACGTTGAAGCGACGGAAGCAACGCCGATCGCAGAAAACGCGACAGGAGTCGGCACTGGCGGCGAGGGTTGAAGCGGCGGAGGGCACGACCAGGCGGAATCATCTTCACGGGGATAGGGTTGAGAGAAGAAATTGCGGTGCACAAATAGTGAGTGCCCTTAGTTATAAATTTAGGAAGGAGTTTGGGTCATGAATTAAGTGTCTTTGTGGTGCACATAGCCAAAACTGCAGTGCACTTAACAATGCTTTTTTGTGAAAAACATGATTTTTTTTACACGTGATCCTCCATATACGCTGAACATATAAAAAAATTGATCAATTTTTTGGTACGTATACGTACCTATTATTGTTTCGTGCGCAATCAAATCCGGCCGCATAATCCATGATTTCAACAACTTAGATTTTCCGTTAAAAAATACGATCGTACCAAAAAGTGATCAAATATCATTAATTTCTGCTTCCCCTGCATGTACGTATAAGTACAAAAAAAATTTCTCAAAAAATTATAATTATTTAAAATTTGAGAAAAAAACATTCAATAAAACATGGGTGATGTTAAAGGCACACCATCTTCAGTTTTATGCACACCAATATTATGTGTACTCATTGGAATTTTATGTGCCCACCAATGCTATGTGCACCCAATAGACCTTTTTCAATTATTAATAAAAAGAATCGGGATTGCGTCATTATCAGTCCGTTGAATTGTAACAATAAAGCCAACTCTTCTTGCAACATTACGAGCTCACTCAAGCAAATTTTCTTGGCTTGAAAAAATAGTATCTATAATGAATTCATGCCCAACGTCTACGAATGCAAACTTTTCGGAAGAGTCATTTGTAGTTATTGCTAAATCAAAACTCATTATTATCACAAGCTAATAATCCCTAAATAAAAAAAAACGACACATAAAACACCACCCAGCCTCTATGGATGCAAACAATCGAACATACAATACAAAGTTCTGAAAATAATACCTAAGTTGTAGACGAAGAAGACACCAAGTCACGGTATGGTTGAGGAAGAACACTTCAAATCAACATTAGTTGGAGGAATGCACTGAAAAAAAAACCAAAATGTATCACTGGGAATCAAAAAGACCCCAAAACATCAAATATCTGAACAATTTTCTCCCAATCGGAATACCTTCATTGGAGGAGAGACCAGATGTGCAAGCTCCAAAACAGTAATTCCAAAAGACCAAATGTCCACCCTGCAGGAACACATGTCAAAACTGTAGAATCGGAAGAGACATTAATGACAGGAATCAGGAGGTATCAGTGGAGGAGACATTATCCAAAATGTTAAGGGTTATTTTTTTGATGTTAGGGAGATGCCAAAACATTAATGGCGCGGGAAGAGAGAATCGGGATTACGTCGGAGGATAAGGGTTTCGCTGGAGGAATGGGGGGGGGGGAAGGTTTCGCTGGATGCAATCGGGAAGAGGAGCGTCGAATATCGGGAAGAGGGAGGCGGGCTCACATACTCAAAAATGATGTGTTTTTAACCCCACACTAAAACATTCAAAAAAAGGTGATTGTTAAACGCAAACCCTCTTTTGTTAAACGCAAACACTCGAAGCCTTTTTTTAGGGCATACGGTTTTAATAATCGCACTCACCTCGCTCATGCGCCGCACCCCACGGAAGCTATTCCTCCGCCGCAAACCAGTGGATCGCCGCGGCTACCAGCGGATCTACGAAGCCCACCTCGCCATCGTCGTCCGCCGCCGCAACCCGCCGAAGCCCACCTCGCCACCGTCGTCCGTCGCTGCTCCGCACTCCGCGCTTTGATTTGCCCTAGCCCGCCAATCGCACGGGTGTGATTTTTCCCTGACTTTGCCTCAAGAATCGCTGCTGCCTGCTGCTCCGCACTCCGCAATCCAGGCTCGAATTGTTGTCTGCTGCTCCGTTCTTCTTCTCAGTACAGGTTCTCTTCTTCTTCTTCTTCTTCTCAGACCAGGTTGTCTTCTTCTTCTTCTCCTCAGTCCAGGTTCTCTTCTTCTTCTTCTCAGGCCAGGTTCTTCTTCTTCTTCTCAGTCCAGGTATGAGCTCGAAATTCTGAGGCTTGAGAACAATCACTTTACTGGATTTCTACCGAATGGGCTTCTCAGAGGTGATACTTTGGTGCTCAATGAACTGGATTTAAGTTCAAACAATCTCACAGGTATGTCATTTTGACTGTTGAGGGATCATTCTTCACTGTCTTGTGGCCATCATTTCCTTCAAAATGAGGCTTTTTGACTTCATCGAGTATTATTGAACACTGAGAATCCACTCAATCAGTTGAGTCTTCATGGGAGCCACCCTCTCTTGAACATTGCTTAACCATGCTTGTAGAAGGGCGCGGCGATCCATTATTTACTGTGAAGCTGAATAATGATGTGAGCAGGATGATACTTACTGTGAAGCAGGAATTATTTATTTTGAACATTGCCATTATTTATTTACTTTAGACATTTAATCACCTCATTTCTCTGTGCGCACACATGCATGATGTATATATAATCAGCCATTTTAATCTGTATGTTTATTCTTGGGAACAATTTGAGGAATGTTGTAATGTTGTCACTCTTAGGTGGACCCTGATAATGTTAGACAAATAGAAGAGGGAGATGTGAATGCTTTGCTAGAAGCTGAAAAACAAGCTGAAGCCACCAAACAAGCCATTAAGAGAAAAATTACACTCTTACATGTGATATCCTAGATACACACTTATCGGGCAGGATAGGAGCAAAGCAACTAGAAAATGTTAATCATCGTAGTTTTTTTCCCTTATTTTGTTTTACAGAGAAATAAACATATTATAATTTTGTTTTTTGTAGGTTTGACTGCTCTGCAATAGAATCATGTCGGATATGTCAAACGAGAATAAAAAATCTTCCTTGATTGTGTATGGTATGAAATATTACCCAAACTATGTGTTTTCTAGTAATGTAGTTTGTACTCCTACTTAATAGTTTGTAATTGTTTTTTGGTCTTGTAGACCCAAATATTGCAAACATACACAATGTTTCAAAATTGAAGTAGATGTCAGCTCACACTTTCAAACCGATAATATCTTTCATTCTAAGGAAGACTTAATTGGTTGGGCTCGCCATGTTGGAAAGAAGATTGGTTTTGTAGTAATTATAAAGGGATCGGATAAGGTTGTTCTAGAATCTGACGCATGAAGAACACATCTCTTTTCTCTTTTCTTTATACCTAATCTTTATAGTCAACATTAACGTTTGTTTTGTGATACTTGTTTCTTTTTATGATGTAATTGATGCTCTAAAAATGCACCACAAAGTGTCTCCATCTGGTCTTTTTCATGAGCACTTGTAACATATATGTTTGCGAATATCAAATTTGAAAAAAAGTTGTTTGCGGCTATCAATTATGGTTACGGATATCCAATTTGAAAAAACACGTGTTTGCGGATATCAAATATTTACGGATAGCCAAACTTGATGTGGTTTTAACAATCACCAAAAAAAAAAAAAACGCTGGCATCTGAAAACATCCGGTCAAAGAAATTTTTTTTCGTCTATTTATAAAGCACAAAGTCGGGCGCACATCTTCGTGGAGATAGCTGCACCCGTGTGGCCCACTTCCGCCTTCTTCCCTCGGCACTCACTGAACCCTAATCCCACCATCATCTCTCAATGGCGGCGCCGACCGCCGGAATTACAGTTTTCGGCGATTCAGAAACCCTAATCGACATCGTCGCCCCTTCCCCCTCCACCCCCCGCCTCGATCTCACCCGCTACGTCGACTTCGTCCGCGACCCCGCCGCCGGCGCCATCGCGACATTCGAGGGCACCACACGCGACACCTTCGAGGGACGCCGCGTCGTCGAGCTCCGCTACGAGGCCTACGTCCCCATGGCGGCCCGCCAGATCGCTGGCGTTTGCGCCGCCGCGCGGGCGACATGGTCCCTCCGTCGAATCGCCGTCGCTCACCGCCTCGGAACGGTGCCCGTCGGCGAAGCCAGCGTGTTCGTCGCCGCCTCCTCCGTTCACCGCGCCGACGCGTTGGAGGCGTGCCGCTTTGTCATCGACGAGATTAAAGCGTCGGTGCCGATATGGAAGAAGGAGGTGTATGAAGACGGCGAGGTGTGGAAGGAGAATCAGGAGTTCCTCGATCGCCGGCCGACAATCGCCGGCGGCGGCACGGTTAGGGCGTCCTGCTGCGACTCGACGATGTTAACGAAGGGGGAACCCGACGGGGTTTGAGAAGAGATGAGGGCCGTACATTTTTGAAATTTGACGGCTGTGATTGAGCTTAACCCGCTCCTAACCCCCTAAACCCTAATTAGATAACCTAAAAGTAGTTAAGCTCTTTCAAACGAACAAAAAGCTATATCAGTTTGTTCTTGGTTTTGTATAAAGGGCGAACCATCATTTTTGATTTCATATTAAATTTTAAATTTTGGGCAATGAGGCTGGTAGTGCACATAAAAAAAACTCAAAATAACTTCAAAACCCTAATATTAGAACACTCTCTCATGAGTTAAGCGCATGTCCCCTCTTCGCCCGACGCTTTTAGTTATTAAAGGCGCAAGACGCAAAGGGATCTTGGTGTCTAGTCACAAGGCGCAAAAGCGTGCCTGACGCATCTGACGAAGGGAAGACGCAATCACATTCACTTTAAATAATTATCATCAAACATCATTTTAGTTTATTGATCAAATTATTTATCTATTCTACTAATTAATCATTTATCACTATCGTTTATATTTCTTAAAAATAAAATTAATATGGTCACTTGCATCATATACACGTCTAACGCATAATTCTCTTTAACAAACATTAAATCAATAAAAATTTATTGAGTTCTTACATTTTTTTTTATTTTTGAAGTAAAAAATTTTATAACATAAATAAGACACTCGGAGGCACAAACCTCTGAGCTTGGTGAGCCTTGAGCTTTAGGTGCGCCTATAATAACATAGCCGACGCCTTATCTTCTCCCCCCTTTGGGTGATTTTGTCGTCGTCTCACCTCAATGCCGCCAAAGCTCTAGTTTGCCGGCCAACCCCGCTTTCTCCTCGGCCACCGGTGGTAAGCATATGCCTTCCTCCATTTAGCCGCTCCTTTCTCTCATTTTGAAAAACCAGAAGGGTAGAGGTTTTCATTTTTTTCTGCTCCTCTTCTTCCTTGCAAATAGGTTGTTGATCTAGAGCACTTGAATTATTTTTGTGGTGAATTTTGGAGAATACAAAGGCATTTGGAGGCATTCTTGCTAGTAAGTATATTTTTTATTCCTTTGTGTTTCCTAGATTCACATGACACAATGTTTGAGTGTATGTTGTTAATATTGGAATTCATGTTATTTCTCTCTACAAACATCATTATAATGTTTACATTATATTTTCTTGTTTGTATGATGGAAATAGTTGAAAAGTTAAATGAAGTAGATGTATGAATGCATTTTGTTACGTATGTGATATTTCCTAATAAAGAGAAGCATTCAGTGAGTTTGTAATGTTGGTAAAGGGTTGGAGTTCATTATCACTATTCAAAGAACAAATAAAATTGATGAAAGACCTAGACCAAGAGTTTTTTTAGATACGATAGATCTGATTTCTCTTGAGATAATCAACAAAGAAAGAGTTTGTAAAATGGACGAAAAATTGTATGCGTAGAAGAATGAAAAAATAGTGTGAGATATACAAGCATAATCATATTTTTGTTCACTTGGAGGCACACAGTTATGCAGGAAGATTTGATAATTAAGAACAAAAAAATGTTAAAGAGATGTATCCTTTTGGGACTAAGCCTACAAAAATATTATTGGCTTTAAAAAAGAAAAACTCATCCAACTCTTCTATCATGAAAACATTATACAATCAAAATATCAAGTTTTATAGGGAGCAAGATGGTGAAACTCTCATTCAGTTTATAATATTAGTGATGCAAAGTATATCATTTATAATATTGTGAATCCTTTGAGTAGTAATTTGAAAATCTTATCTTTTGTGCTCACCAGACATCTATCCAATTGATTAATATATTTTCGGATGTTTTTATAATAGATTACAATTATAAGACTAATTGTTATAGATTACCGTTGCTTTCCATTGTTGGACAAACTTCTACAAATGTACCATTTTTTGCCGCATTTGCATTCATGTCTATTGAAATCGAAGATAACTACAAATGGATCTTAGAGTGTTTTTAAAGCAAGTTGGATCCAACTACTTTGCAAAATATTTTGATAGTTGATAGAGTGATAGCCTTGACGAATGCAATTAAATTGATATTCTTTTATGTCAAGTTCACATTAATAAGAATATACTAGCTCATTGCAAAAAAGATTCAAGCAAGGTAAAGAATGTGAAACTTTTTTGTCTGAATGACAACATTTGATTTACTCACCAAACAGGGGCAGAACTAGAAATTTTACTAAACATGGACACAACAACACTCAGCCTTTATCCCATTATAGTGGGGTCAACTGTATGGATCCTTTGTCGTCATTGTGCCCTATAATTAAGCATATCTCACTAATGCCTAAGTACATCATGTCTTTCCTTATGGTTTCATTTCAAATCTTTATTGGTCCACCCCTCCCCCGCTTAACATGCCTAGTAACTAAACTCTCACAACGCCTAATAAGTGTCTCTAATGATCTCCTTTATACGTGTTGAAGCCATCTTAGTCGAGCTTCTCAAATCTTCTCTACAATTAGTGTCACCCATGTCTTATCCCTGATGCATTCATTCCTAATTTTATCCAGTATTGTGTGCCCACACATCCACCTAAGCATTCTCATCTCTGCAACTCCCATTTTTTGCTCATGTACACAATTCACTGCCCAACACTAAACCATAGAGCATCGATGGTCTAATTGCAGTACAGTAAAACTTGTTTTTAAGTAATAATGTACAACAACACTCAAACCTTTATCTCATTATAGTGGGGTCGGCTATATGGATCCTTTGTCGCCATTGTGTCCTATCTTGTCATAATCTCACTAATGCCTAAGTACACCATGTCTTTCCTTATAGTTTCATTCCAATTCTTTATTGCTCTACCCCTCCCTCATTTAACATGTCTAGTGACTAGACTCTCACAACGCCCAATAGGTGCCTCCAATGGTCTCCTTTGTATGTGTCATAACCATCTTAGTCGAACTTCTCTCATCTTCTCTGCAATTGGTGTTACTCCTATCTTAAACCTGATACATTCATTCCTAATTTTATCCAGTCTCGTGTGTCTACACATCCACCTAAGCATTCTTATCTCTGCAACTCTCATTTTTTGCTCATATACATAATTTACTGCCCAACACTTAGAACCATAGAGCATCGCTGGCGGCTGGTCTAGTTGTAGTACGATAAAACTTGTCCTTAAGTTTAATGGTACTTTACGATCACATAAGATCCCTGACACGCCTCTCCACTTCAACCAACCCGCTTGGATTATGTGTCTCATCTTCATCAATACCTCAGTCTTTTTGAACTGATCCAAGATATTTAAAACATTCACTACTAGAAATATCTTGATCACCCAACTTAATAACAACCTCATCTGTCCTTGTACTGCTAAATTTAAGCTCCATATACTCTGTCTTTGCCCCGCTCAACCTAAAACTCTTCTTTTCTAAAGTGTATTGCCAAGATTCAAGTTTTGCGTTTACACCCTCATACGTCTCATCAACCAAAATGATATCATATGCACAATTAAAAAAATAAACATATTGCTTAAATAACATTATACTAGTGTAGACATAAAAAAGTTTTATTAACCAAAAATTTCTTATATACTGTTCAACAAGCCACTTTTCGTAGCACATACTTCGAAATTGCATAATGATAATATCATTACTAATATGTCAGCAACATCTTTTTTAGTATAAACTCTCATATAGTCATTCAATCATTCATCTCTCATTTTGTTTCGTAAATGATTTTTTATAATTTCCATTACAAAAAACATTCTTTCAATAATAGTAGTTGGAAAGGCTAGAAGACATGTCAAGTTCAAAATTCTGAAGACCAATCGAATGTGATCTTGTTTTCAACTTCACTAATATTTTAAAATTCCACTAATTCTTTTACTACGATCAATGACGGAAATAGGAATTTTTTTGAATCTCGGACACAATTAATTTAAACCCTAAATTAATTAGTAACAATATTTAAATATTTATACATCAATAATGATAATGTAAAATCAGACATAAATAATCGAATTCTTAATCATTAAACACTACATTGTAGAGCAAAAAATGGCATAATAAAATGTACTACTCAACAAGCCATTTTTGTACACATTCTAGAAACAAAAAATAATTGTCATTTGTAATTTCATCAGCAACATCTTTTTTAATATAAAAAATATAACAATTATTCATCAATTCATCACTAATTCAGTTTCATAAATAACATTTTATTATCTTCATTGCAGAAAACATCATTTTGACACTAGTAGTTGCAACCAGAAGGAGACTTATGCCTTTTACTTGAGATAAAATATCAACTGAAATTGTGTGCATGTCATAAATATATGTATCAAGCTGGCCTTCAAGTAATTGTAGTTCTATCAAAGTGAAATCGTATATATAAAATTCTGCAAGTCGAATTAACTTTTGTTTGTCATAAGAACCAAAATATCATTGGGATCAAGACAAGCAACGCATAACAACTCAATGTTGACATTGTAAGAGCTAATAAGTTGCCCCATACCCAAATATTATAGTAAATTCCCCAAATTAACATCTACGCAATGTCTTTTACCACTTTGATTGTGCTCTTATAAATCCACATAATTAGTACTTAAACTTGACCCACATTTTAACAAAAAATCTCCATCCAAATAATAGTGCACAAAATACCTAAATTGCATATAAATTGAAATCAAACAATTTAAAATTGCATAACTAGACTAACTAGTGAGATGGATATGAATTTGCACAATGAAAATGACAAGTTTAACTAAGAAAGAAGCATGTGTTTGGTAAACAGGAAATTGAAGAGTGAAGAACTTACCATGAAGAAGATTAGAAGAATGTGGACCTACTCAGAGAGTCTGGAGCTTGAAAACCAAAAAAATAGAATGAAATCAGGCGCCTGAAGTGAAATCCAATTCCTTTGGAATATGGACTAAATCAAAATGGGATAAGGAAATAAACGAGATCAAAATCAAGAAAAATAAAAATAAAAAACTATTTTGTGTTATCTGGCCTCACAGACGAACGAAAACGAAGCTCTTAGAGCAACTCCAATGGGGATCTCTATATTTAGAGATCCCTATTGTACCATGTTCTCTAAATATAGAGAACATGAGTAGAGCAACTTCAACCATGTTCTCTATATTTAGAGAACATGTTATTTTAATATCTATATATATACATATATATAATATTTATATTATATTTATATATTAATATGTATAAATAAATAAATATAATATTATTATGATATTTTTTTTCTTATCTTATTTTATTATATTATATTAATTTTAAAGTTTTCTTTTTTTAATTTCAAATTTCATTACATAAGTAAAATAAAACACGCATAACATAATTCAAAATAAAAAATTACATTTGGAAATAATTCTAAAATTCGGGGAGGTCATCATCGGGTTCGTTAAGACTTCCGTGTGCACTTCCCCTTGTTGTTCTCCTCTATACCCGGGTACTCCATAGTCGCTTCCTCCATATTGGCTTTCTCGATACTGGCTTCCTCCATACTGATGTCCTACAAATTGAGGTCCATCAAATTGAGACCCTCCAAATTGAGGTCCACCAATTTGGAACCCTCCAAATTGATAACCTTCATGTGAGTCTCCTCCATAATGGCTTCCTCCATAATGACTTCCTCCATATTGGCTTCCTCCATATTGGTTTCCTCCATAATGGCTTCCTCCATCACCACTACCTCCATACATGCCTCCTCCATACCTGGTTGCTTCGAGTGATGATGATCCTCTAAACAAGGATTGTTTTACATTTTTATTCATAATTTCTTGTTTTTTCTGCCAAAAATATTGCCGCTCTGGAGTTCCTTTTATGCTTTCCAAATCAATCATCATAATATCATGATCTTGTTTAGCACTCTGAAGCTCTAGTTTTTTTTTCATTTTCGACCTTTAACTTCAAGAGTTCAGTCATAGAAGACCTATCTTTTGCTCGTTGTTCTTGTCGTCTCTTCAAAATCTCTAAGATTTCTTCATTTGCTTTAGTATGAGTTTCAATATCAGAACTCTTACCACTAACTTGTCTTCTTCTCTCCTTTTCTTTCTTTCTTCCAGTAGGTCGAGTATTTGAAATTGATGCTGGAGATTCTTCATCACCAGTACTATTAAGGTTCATTTCATTGCTGTCTGTGTTTAGGTCTATTCGTCTTCGTTGAGTGAGAGAGTTAGAATCAAAAGCTTGCGATATGTCAAAATGCTGAGAGTTGTTACCTTCTGTAGTCCCGAACGACTCTATCCACTTTTCTGTATTTTTCAAGATTGACCAAACATGATCAAACAAGAAGCCTCTTTTCTCATTCGGATCTTCTCCATATAAAATTTTGGCCTGATTAATCTACAAACAAACAATAATTATAATATAACGATTTTTTAATATAATATTTAAAATATATATTAATACTTACAATATCGAGTTCAGATGCACCACTCGGATTTCGTTGCTCAATTTGTCGAATACATCCTCGAAATTTGCTAGCCTTACTTGCTAACAATGACCAACGACATGAGAGAGATTTAGGGGTTCTCTGTCCTAAACAAGTTGCGGGTCTTGTCTTGTGAAAAATGACGGATACTCTTTCCCACATCCTATGCTCCTTTTGATTGCTACCCATAACTGGGTCTTCAGAGACCTCAAGCCATGCATAGCATAGTGCTTGATCTTCTTTCACTGAGAATGCTGTTCCCCGACTGGAAGTCATGGTTAAGGAGAGAAGGAGTGCTCTTCTTAACTAAGGAGAGAAAGAGTGATTGATCTTATTTTGCATAGCATAGTACTTATAGAACCGATGCTGGTGGGGAATCCAATGCGGGTGAAGAGAATCCAATGCTGGTGATAAGAATCCAATGCTTGTGGAGAATCCGATGCTGGTGGGGAATCCAATGCGGGTGAAGAGAATCCAATGCTGGTGATAAGAATCCAATGCTGGTGGAGAATCCGATGCTGGTGGGGAATCCAATGCGGGTGAAGAGAATCCAATGCTGGTGGTAAGAATCCAATGCTGGTGGAGAATCCAATGCTGGTGGGGAATCCAATGCGGGTGAAGATAATCCAATGCTGGTGATAAGAATCCAATGCTTGTGGAGAATCCGATGCTGGTGGGGAATCCAATGCGGGTGAAGAGAATCCAATGCTGGTGATAAGAATCCAATGATGGTGGAGAATACGATGCTAGTGGGGAATCCAATGCGGGTGAAGAGAATCCAATGCTGGTGATAAGAATCCAATGCTGGTGGGGAATCCAATGCGGGTGAAGAGAATCCAATGCAAGTGATGAGAATCCAAAAATCCTATATAATCATCACTTCCCTTATCATCTTCCGGCAAACTAACTATCTTTCCCTCATACAAAAAATGAACTACGGTGCAGGGTCATCTCATTTGCGATCTTCATCGTCTTCGGATGATGAATTATTTTCTCAACAAATTCAACAGTGGGAAGAAGGCACAGCTGAATGGGAGCAAGAAGAGGAAATTTTGGCTTGTGCTTATGAGTCAAACAAAGCCAAAATTGCAGCTCAACTTCATGGAGATGAACTTCCGAGGCACAGAGGTTCAACACCTGGTCATGCGGTAATCAACAGGGGCAGGATTGAAGGTGATACTAGATTGTGGAATGACTACTTCTCTGATCATCCCACATATGGGGAAACATTTTCAGAACGAAATTCTCACGAAAATTCACATTCTAATTTCAAGATGATATCATTACATATATACTGCAGCTGGGAGCACGATTCAAATCACATTCGGGATGCATGCGAAAGGCTTCGTATTGTTGCCGCGGTGAAGCACGATAATTTCATTCAAAAAAATTTAAGCGGATTGAACTTTAAATTACGGAGCATTCGTATGTTGGCATATGGAACAACAGCTGATAGCTGCGATGAATATATTCGAATCGGTGAGTCAACCGTGATTCAATGTTTGAAAAGATTTTGCAGGGCAATTGTACAACTGTACAAAGAAGAATATTTGAGATATCTCAATGCCAATGATGTTGCTAGATTGTTACGGAAAGGTGACGAACGAGGATTTCCAGGGATGTTGGGAAGTCTAGATTGCATGCATTGACAGTGGAAGAACTGCCCAACAGCATGGGCAGGACAATATTCAAGACGACACGGTGGGCCAACAATTATTCTCGAGTGTTAGAAGTAGCGAACATGTAGAAACAAACAGATAGAGTTTTGAATAATTGAAACTTTATTATCCAAAAAAGATATCTATTACAAAGGTATGCCCTCCCTTATATAGAATGGAGGAGAGAAGAGAGAATACAAATAAGAGATGTAGGACTAAAAATTTACAGGACTAAGCGGACTGTACAAAACAAACCGAACAAGCCGCGCGGTTAGACAGACGGGCTAACCGCACGGCTACCTCCAGAGAGAAAGAGAGATGGCAAGGGAGACCGCTAGACCGCCCGGTCTCCAAGCCGGCTGAGACAAACCGCCAGACCGCGCGGTCTTCAACCCGCCAAGACAGACCGCCAGACCGCCCGGTCACCAACTTCAACACTCCCCCTCAAGCTGGAGCATATATATCGATCATGCCCAGCTTGTCACAAACATGAAGAAATGAGGCGGAAACTGGCTTGGTGAAGATGTTAGCTAGCTCTTTATCTGAAGTGACAAATGGAGTGCAAATTTGTTCCTTTAAGATCTCTTCACGAATGAAATGACAGTCGACCTCAACGTGCTTTGTTCTTTCATGGAATACCGGATTTTTAGAGATGTATATGGCGGCCTTGTTATCACAGAACATACGTAGAGGATGGTTGTAGACCTCTCCTAAATCTAGCATGAGAGCCTGCAGCCATTTTAACTCACAAGTGATCGATGCCATACTGCGATACTCAACTTCTGCACTGGACCTGGAGACAACAGACTGCTTCTTGCTCTTCCAGCTCACCAGATTTCCCCCAACAAAGGTGCAAAAACCTGAGGTTGACTTGCGATCCCTTTGTCATCAGCATAACTTGCATCTGAGTATGCTTCAATCCTCAGATGACCATTCCTCTGAAAAAGTAATCCTTTCCCAGGCGCTGCTTTGATATACTCCAAGATCCGTAAGGCAGACTGTAGATGGCACTCCCTAGGTGCTTGCATGAATTGACTCACCTTGCCCACAGCATAGGAAATATCAGGCCTGGTCACTGTGAGATATATGAGCTTACCAACCAGACGTCTGTACTGCGAACTATCTGAAAGAGGAGGCGAATCATCTGTCCAGGTTTTGTCTTCTCCAGTTGTCATGGGCATCAGGCAGGTTTTGATCCAGTCAATCCTGCCTCTTTTAAAAGATCAAGGGCATACTTACGCTGAGAGAGAACTAAAGAGTCGGGCTTCCGAGAGATTTCGATCCCCAAAAAGTACTTTGGAGAGCCCATATCTTTTGTGATCAGATGTTGGCGAAGATGACGCTTTGTCAGGGCTACCCCTTCCTGGTCATCGCCAGTGAGAAGAATATCATCGACGTACACAGCAAGAACAACCAGCCCAAAAGGAGTTTTGCGAATAAAGAGAGAGTGATCGGCAGAGCTTTGCACAAAACCAACGGCCGCCACGATCCCGCTGAACTTCTCAAACCAAGCTCGAGGGCTCTGCTTGAGGCCATAGATTGCCTTCTTCAGCCGACATACGCGTGTCTCCCCATGAGCAACATACCCAGGAGGTTGCTCCATGTAAACGGCCTCATGAAGATCACCATAAAGGAAGACATTCTTGACATCCAGCTGGGAAATCGGCCAATCCTTATTGACCGCCACAGAGAGAAGGACCCAGATAGTGCTGAGACGAGCCACGGGAGAGAAGGTGTCAAAGTAATCAACCCCATAGGTCTGAGTGAAGCCCTTAGCAACCAGGCGAGCCTTATAACGATCCACAGTGCCGTCAGGGCCAAATTTGACCACAAAGACCCAGCGACAGCCAACAACATCAGTGCCAAAGGGAGGAGGAACAAGAGTCCAGGTACCCCGCTCAGTTAGGGTCGTCATTTCCTCATCCATGACCATCATCCAATGAGGAATAGCAAGGGCTCCTGGTAGGAGCGGGGGTGTGGCAGTGGCAGAGATAGCCAGTGCAAATGCCCTGCGAGAAGGGGTAAGACGATCATAGGAAACAACAGCAGCAAGGGGGTGTAGGGTACACGTCCGCACCCCTTTGCGAAGAGCTATAGGAAGATCCAGGTCAGCCGGGCCCGCGGCATCCGGAGCATCCGTGGTAGAGAAAGCTGGCCCGGGAGTAGAGAGCGACGGCAGCGGAGATGAGGGAGAGGGTGGTGGAGAAGGGAGAGAGAGAGGTGGAGGAAGAGGAGGGGATGGAGACGGTGTAGGGGTGGAGAGTGTAGTAGGAGGCGAGGGAACGAAGGGAACGGCACAGGAGAATCAGAAGCTGGGAGAAGAGGAGAGTTGTCATCCGAGAAGTAGGAGGTATTCTCGAAGAAGGTGACGTCAGCAGAGACGAACTGCTTACGAAGGACGGGATCAAAGCAACAATAGCCTTTCTGAGTGGTGGAGTACCCCAAAAGACACATTTGGTGGAGCGAGGGGAGAGCTTATCACGGGTGGCAGAAGGGGTATGCACAAAGGCAGTGCATCCAAAGATTTGGAGAGGGAGAGGAAACGGCTCCTTGCCCGGATACAAAATGGAGAACGGGGTTTGGCCGTGGAGAACCGTGGAGGGAATGCGATTGATGAGGTAGCAGGCAAGGAGAACAGCATAGCCCCAATAGGAGCGAGGAACATGCATCTGGGTCATCAAGGTGCGAGCGACATCGAGGAGGTGACGGTTTTTTGCGTTCGGCCATACCATTTTGTTGTGAAGTATAGACACAACTAGTTTGATGAAGAATCCCATTTTGCATGCAGAATGTAGAGAAGTCATGACTGAGATATTCTTTGGCATTATCAGATCGAAAAACTTTGATAGAAACACCAAACTGAGTTTTGATCATGAGATAGAAGGACGTCCATACAGAGAATAATTCAGAGCGATCTTTTAATAGATACACCCACGTACAGCGAGAGAAATCATCAATGAACGTGACAAAATATGAACTACCCCGACCAATGGTAAGAGTAGGAGAAGGACCCCAAATATCGGAGTGGATAAGATCAAACGGACGGGTAGAGCGACGAACGTGCTTTGGAGGGAAGGAGGAGCGGTGATGCTTGCCAAGATGACAGGCCTCACAGTTGAGCGGAGGACTTTGTGGTGGAAGGTGGGGAAGAAGTTGACGAAGAAGACGGGGAGGAGCATGACCAAGGCGGAGATGCCATTGGAGAATATCTGTGGAGGTGGAGGAGAAGGTGGAAAAAGCAGAAATGTTGTCGAGGAAGTATAGGCCGCCACTCTCAGTCCCAGTAGCAATCGTCCGTTGGGAGTCCGGATCCTGAAAAGAGCAAGAAGTAGAAGTAAATGTGACGGAACACTGTAATTGCTTGCAAAGAGAGGTAACAGATAATATTGCACGGGAACTGGGGCACGTATAAAGTATCCGCCAAGTGAAGAGACGGAGTGACATGAACTATCCCCATTCCATGGACTGATGATGAAGAGTCGTCAGCGAGAATAACCGGGGGCAAGCGATCATGTTTTTCTAGGAGAGAGAAACACGGGAGATGGCCGGTCATATGATTTGTAGCACCAGTGTCGATCAGCCATTTTCCCTGAGTAACAACGTGGGCACGACCAGAAGACGTGACAACCGAGGCGAATGGCTTGGATGAGGATATGAAAGCCATGAAGAGAGGAAGAAGAAACTGCAGCGGTCTCGGTGACAGCACACCAGCGGCAAGAAGGGTCACGACCAAGGTGTAGAGCACAAGCCGCGCGAGAGAACTAGGAGGTCGCGGCGACTAACAAGCTGGAGCGGCTAAAGGAAGAAAGGCAGAGAGGCCGCTCAAACAAGGAAGAATCCGCGCGAACAGAGAGAAAGCCGCGGGGGGAGGAACAGAGAGCAACCCGCGTGAAACCGCAGCGGGTTAAAGGGAGCAGCAAGAAGAAACCGCAGCGGAGAGAAGGAAGAAGCCGCACGAAACAAGCGGCTAGAAAGTAGTCAAAAGCACAGCGGGGAAGAGGTCGCACAGACTGAAAAGGCCGAGCGAACAGAAGAGGAGGCAATGAGTAGCGACTATAACAAGTCGCAGGCCGGGCGAACAGAAACAGGTCGCGCCGACGAATAGCAGCAGGAGAAGGAACCAAGGAGAAGCAATTCGCGCGATCAGGGCAGCGGACAGAAACAAGCCGCGCGAACAGGGCAGCGGACAGAAACAAGCCGCACGAACAGGGCAGCGGAGAGAGCGGAAAATAAGCCGCGAGAGTCAGAGAGCGCACACAATCAGGAGGAAACGACCGTGTCCTCTGATACCATGTTAGAAGTAGCGAACATGTAGAAACAAACAGATAGAGTTTTGAATAATTGAAACTTTATTATCCAAAAAAGATATCTATTACAAAGGTATGTCCTCCCTTATATAGAATGAAGGAGAGAAGAGAGAATACAAATAAGAGATGTGGGACTAAAAATTTACAGGACTAAGCGGACTGTACAAAACAAACCGAACAAGCCGCGCGGTTAGACAGACGGGCTAACCGCACGGCTACCTCCAGAGAGAAAGAGAGATGGCAAGGGAGACCGCTAGACCGCCCGGTCTCCAAGCCGGCTGAGACAAACCGCCAGACCGCGCGGTCTTCAACCCGCCAAGACAGACCGCCAGACCGCCCGGTCACCAACTTCAACATCGAGGTAGTAGCATCTTATGACTTATGGATATGACACGCATATTTTGGTTTACCAAGCTCGAACAATGATATCAATGTCCTGCAATCATCTCCTTTGTTTGCTAACTTAGCACAAGGTATTACGCCTCCTACTAATTATGAAATTTTTGGGAAAAAATATGACATTGGTTATTATTTAGCCGACGGAATATATCCGAAGTGGTCAACACTAGTTCAGACTATTTCTCATTCACATGACAAAAAAAACAACACTTTGCAATGATGCAAGAAGCATGCCAAAAAGATGTAGAGCGGACATTTGAAGTTCTTCAATCAAGATTTGCGATAATTAAGGGGCCAGCCCGTTTTTGGGATAAACATGTTTTACAGGATATCATGACTGCTTGTGTTATAATGCACAACATGATCGTCGAAGACGAGCGGGATGAAAATGACCATGTCACTATTTCTACTCCATCACCAACTCAAAATGTTGAAGAGTTGAATACAAGTGAAGCCGAACGATTTCGGCAGTTCCTAAATCGATATAAAAAGATCAAAGACAGAGATGCGCATTTTGCACTTCGAGATGCACTAGTTGAACATTTGTGGGAACGACATGACAATGAACCAATGTAATTTTGAATATTTTATGCATATTATTTTGAATGTAGTTTTATTTTTCCGCGAGTTTAATCAGTAAAAATGTCTTCTCCTTCTTTTTGTATGACAAATAATAATTAGAATATATTCAATATTAGGCTCGTTTTGTAGGTCTCAAAAAGACGATTTTATTGATATATTATATGTTATAATTGAAAAATTATTTTAATCACTATAGGAATTATAAATTATTATCAAAGTTTATTAAATTAACTAATTAATTTTTTTTAAAAAATAATAAAACATTAAAAAAAAATATGCAGCCGACTCTTCCTCCTCTAAATTTAGAGGAGGAGAGAGGAAAAATGCAGCCGGCTCTATATTTAGAGATGGAAATGCCGAAGCATTGGAGGGAAACCGTCCGGCATTTCTAAGAAATGTTGGACGGTTGGAGTTGCTCTTAGCAATCAAAATCGAAGGGGGAAACAAAATAAATACCTGTTGCGGTGTTGGTGGTCGTCAGTGATACTTGATACTAACTCTGCATGGAGGGTGCACCGCTGCTCAGGCCTCAGAGGCTCAGACTCAGAAAGTCAGAGCGGGAAGGGCGCGCTCACACCGTGCCGCTAACTTGCTAAGCCGCAAAAAAATTAGGGCACGAACCCACTGGCATGGGAATACAGGATGGAGAACAGGAAAAGAAACAAGAGGCCAAGCGGACTTCGACATTTTTCACACCTGGGATATGCCCAGTTGTGTTCCTTCATAGGTTCGTCTATGATTAGGAGAGAGAGTGTGTGGGTTGATAAAGAGCGCCTATCAATACAATTGATGTGGTCTCCCATAATTTATACGAAAATCGGGCTGCGATTAGTTGAAATCCCAAAACCCCCACTAACTTGGTGGGGGTTATGAGAGAAACCAAAGTGCGCGAGATCCGTGCACCCGATCCATACGCGATCCATCCACCATCAAGCGCACAACCGACTGCCCGTGATCGGCCAAACGCTCGGCCATCACCGCCACCAACAGCCGGCCCCTCCTTGGTCGGCACGCCCGCGGCGTCCACCCGGTCGACCGCGGTCGTCCCTCGCGATTGCGAGACTGCGCCCGCGACCGAGATCTCCCCGACCGACGCGCCCGTGACCGGCCTCCCCGACCGACGCACAATCTTTCAAAGTGTGCTCGATGCTATGACAAAAACATTATTTCTCATTTCATCTCGGCCTTTTGAGGGGTCAGGTTGAAATGCGGGAACAATGCATATTGTGGGGGGGGGGGGGGCACATAATTATAAAAATTAGATGCACTGTATGAAGTATTATAAGATGTTGGTACTCCATAGGGAGTGTCGTATGACCTATAACTACAGTCTCTTATATAACAATCATCACTACTATGGTCATATTCCCCGCACCACCGACATCGAGAATATAAATATGAATACACGATGTTGCGGGGGAGAATTCACCAAATAAACATTAATCATTGCGGGGGTCAACTACATATAAATAATTTAAATGGATAAACCTATTTTGATTTTTTTTAATGAATTGGGAATAAATAAAAATAAAATGACTAATTAAAAATATATTCAAGAAAATTTAAAAAAACTTGAGCTCTAAATACTTAGGGTTTACTAATATTGCAAGAAAACATTAAATTAATTGCACCTCCCGACAACCACACAAAAAACTTGATCGGCCTGAAAACGATGTCAAAAACTTGATATTCCCAAAAATTGATATATAGAATACACAAGTGCATGTGTCGGATCAAAAAAATAAATGAAAGTAAAGACCGTTCCCGCGAGAAAGTGACTAATCTAACACTTGCAAATATTAATTTAACATTTTCTTTAAATTCAAACAAATTTAATTAATTATGGTGATTTGAAATGATTTAAAATATTAACAAAATTAAATAACAATTTTCTAAGAAAATTACTTTTATCAATTTAGAGAAGTAGTCATATATTTGGATTTCATATGCCTATTACGATGAATATTTAAAATGATGTTTTATGAAAACATTCAATTATTTTATCTTGCAACGATTTTAAAATAGAAATATTTATCTCTCGATCTCAGAAATTCGTTTAATTTTTTATTCTACTATTCAATTCTAACATGGAGTGAAAAAATATTATAAAGGACGAAAACCAATGTTGCTAGCAAAAAGATGAAATCTCTTTCCAATTCTATATTATATTAGAGTTATGATACACTTACACACCTCCTCTCGCGAATCACGATACACAGTAAAAATATAAAAACCTTGGCGAAATACTCACGTTTCTCCTCTCTTGAATCTAGAAACACGATAATAAAATCTCCATCAAATTTCTAATGTTTCTCCTCTCTCGAATCTTAAAACACAATAAAAAGATGAAGAACTAAATTTCCAAAATAAAGTTCATAAATTCAATAAAGATATATTAACAAACATATATAAATCTTAAGAGAAATCCATCATCTCAACAAACATAGTACTCTCATCATACAAGACCTTGAGAAATTAGTTCATGATAATAGAGAAACACAATACAATTTAAAAGATCTTACTAAACATAATGATCAAAATTCAAGTGTTGTAGGAGAAAACCTCTCAAATTTTTCGCAAAATAATCCTCTTCTCCACGGCTTGCCCTAGCCTCCTCCTGCTCGAACCTTCCTTCAGCCCTATAAATCCAATCCCAAAGATGATAGAGAGAGATCTCTCTTTATGAGAATATTTTGCCTTTTTATGAAGATTGTCCTCTAAATGAAAAATCATTTTTATAAATTTGATTACTTTCCTTGTAAAATTTCAGTCTCTTTAAGATGGTGTTTCGCTCATTTATTTCTTGCGAAAACTGAACAGAAGCCCCTATTTTCAAAATTAAATTTGGCGTCAAGATTTGAATTAAAAAAATGAAATTCGAATCCACACTTATTGTAACAACTTCACAACTTCCCAGAAAATTGAATTATTTGCTTTATTTTCTCGAGACGAATTTTTCAGCATTTCTACAATAAAAATAAAGGAAAATGACAATAATACCCAAACTTATACAACATATTAAATAAATCATATTTTACTCTTTTAAATTTATTTTTCTCAAATATAATATTTATAACATTAAACAAAATGAGCTAAAATAACTTCTTTTTAAGAAGTTATCAAACAAACATAACAGAACTCATATATAGAGACTCTACATCCCACCATGTTTCATACCAAAAGGGCACATGATCAGAGGGTTTAGTGGGTGGGTGTCAAAAAATTCTTAGCGGATGCGATGATCACTTAAATAAATAATTGAGATGATAATACTGATAATGATGGAATCGAATCCAAGTCCCTCAAGAGCACACTCACTCTCAACTAGCTCAAAGAGAGTGGACACGTCCCTAAAGAAAGGTGGCTAAGAGGCTCTCTAGGTGAAGTATAGAAATACTTGTCGTGCATGGGATAAACATCCTAAAGACTATGTAAGACTACGACACTGACATGCCACTCTAAAATACCTCCATAAAGTGACAACTCATATGGTGGCTCACCGGGAGGAATATAATGAAATTTGTCGCAAACGCAACTTGTACCAATATAGGTCCCTGAAATATCTAGAGGGCATTAACTGTCAGTAGGATCATTGTGCAAGAGTGCCAAAAAATTAAATAACTAAGTAAATGTGAGATTATGCGGACTTAAATAACGGAAATCAAAGCTTATAAACCACTATCTCTTCAAGTAGAACACAAATACAAGACACAATGCTTAAGAAAACAACAACAAGCCTAGAACTTGCAAAATACTGAAAGGGGGAGGGTCGTCAGCCAGGGTGGCAAATGCGCAATCTTGAGATGTTTCAAACCTCGGGAGCAAAGATCAATAGCTGGACAACAACAACGGCGGCGACTCAAATGAACTTGGAGACCGGGAACTGGACCAGAGAAGCAACAATCAACAAACAACAATCGAAGGGGGCTGTCCAGGAAATAGGATAGCCAACAGTGTTTGGGCCTCCAGGTTACAGGAAATTGGGTTGGGACTCAACAGAATTCTAGACAGCAATTAGGAGGTCGTTTGTTGTCCAAGTTTCCTGCTGTATGGGGTAGCCGACTGAAAGGAGGATGGCGAAGTTGGCCCTTGGCATGATTGGTGAGAAAGATGTTTGGAGGAAGTGAAATTGGTAGAGGGGTGTTGGAGTTGTTGAAGGGTGGTTCCACAAGAGAGGGGCGGAAAGAGTGTGGGGGTGGTGGGATGAGGGTTGGCATTATTAAGGGATGAGGAAATTAATTAGTGTATGTGTGTGGTGGTGTGGTGGGGGGGGGGGGGGGGGGGGGGGGGGGGGGTAGATTTTTTATTGAGTGGGGGAATGGAATTATGTGGTTCCACATGAAGAGTGATAACAGGGGGTGCAGTTATGGTAGGAGTGGGGTGAATGGATCTCCTATAATTTAGGGTAGACCCCTAAAGTTAAGGTAGGGGGGTAGTAGTGGGTTGCTATGTAGTGGGGAGGTGATTAATTGGTGGTGAGTTGGCTACCGGCTGGTGGAGGTGGTTGGTGGCAATAGGTAGCCGACAGTGGTGGTGGCTGCTAGAAATATTTTCCGACGGTTGTCGAAAAAAAATGTAAAAAATGATGGGAAAATAAAATGAAAAGTGGTGGTGGAACACCGAAGGTGATCAAAGGCATTCTCCGGTGATCACCAGACGTGAAAATGAGGAAGAAAGGGTTATTTTGGGTAATTCAGTGAATGAAGAGGAAATGGGCACCGATTGTAAGGTGGAGGGAATCTGAGCAGGGAAAAGATCATGGCCGTGGAATGGAGGGAGGGAAAAAGTGGTGGCCAGCTGTTTAACAGGGAGGAGGGGCTGTTGTAGCCAATCCAAAGAAGATGGGACGAGGGGGGCCAAGGGCTCACACCAAGGATGAATGGGAGGGGGACCAAGGCTTCACGCCTCGGCTCGACTTTGGCACCAAAATGACTAAAGATTAGGCTTCTATGATTCAATCTTCAATGCCCAAAATGAGAGCACTCACCCTCAATATATAGACGCTATGGGCAACAAACGACTATGATTAACCGATGAGTTGACTCAAAAATAATAAAAAGTACAACTTGAAATGAAAATGAAAATAACAACTAATACTCAGATTGTCGATCCGTGTAAGATGAACGACTTCAATCAACACATAACTCGATGTGTGTCGCGATTTCCATCATTCATTCAAGAGCACTATTATGTTTTCATCTCTGACCACTGCCACCCACCCAAACAGGAGAAACTTTATGGTGCCACCGTGGTTCGTAGAGCTATGTGTCACATGAGCTTTTTAAGCAGTTTTACGGCTGTAATAGAGGCCGTAATGTTATTTTCATAGTACAACTGTAATGTTATTACAATCGTAATGTTATTTTTATATCACGGCGGTAATATTTTACGGATTATATTATGGATTGAATTAGCCTCTATTACAGTTGTAAAACTGCTTAAAATGCCCATGATGCACATAGCTCTATGAACCACGACGACACCATAAAATTTCTCCCCAAACAGACCCTAAGCACTCGGCACTCTTCTTTACCTTTTTTTATACTATTTTTTCATGTATGCATGAGAGAGAAACAAAAGGATAGTAGGGATGAGTACTAGTTGTAGTAAAAGAAATAAATAATCAGGAAAAGCTTAACAAAATCCAGTTTTCCATCAATGGAACCCAAAATGAACAACTAATTACATGCAAATGTTTATGATAATTTATACATATTATATGGCTCATGGAGATGATCAGGAGTAAGGTTCCCCCTATAACTGGCAGCCCAAGGATCCCGACACATCTCAGGCTGATCAAAACTAACCGGCAGATCACTCGTGCACCGGCGACTTCTCCTCTTAAGCGCCGCACCGTCCCAGCTCCGCTTGCTAGCAAGGGGGCTCTTAACCTCCCCGTGCGCCTTCAATGCACGTTTCAAACCTTTATCTTGGGCGTTATAATGGAAAGGAGGCATGCTCTGTTCGCTCAGACTCTGACAGGCCTCGAGCTCCTTCACCACTTCGGTCATGGAGGGTCTGCCCTTCGGGTTTTCGCTCAGGCACCGGTGGGCCAACTTGCATGCGATCTGCGCGGCTTTAAGCGAGTATTGCCCCGCCATCCCGGGGTCGATGATCCTGAGTAGCTTATTGGGGCGGACGAGGAGGGGCCGCGCCCACTCGACCAAGTTGCGCTCTCGGCCGGGCCGGTTGGTGTCGAGAGCTTTTCCCCCGGTGAGCATCTCGAGGAGCACCACGCCGAAGCCATAGACATCACTTCTTGCAGTTAGATGGCCTGGGAGAGAAAAAACAATTTCTGGAGGGATTAGTTTGCAGAACTGTAAGCTGTTGACGTGAAAATGAACACAGGATGGCCAATAATAGACTAGTTTAGTATTGTCATCGGCAGGGACTAAAAATTAAGGAGGATCTGAAGTTGAAAGAGATACATCAGTTGTCAAATTCATATTCAACTCCAATGCTTGAGCATATGGGCAAGGGTCAAACCACATCGTATTTCTACAACGCATTTATCTCACATATTCGATGTGGGATTACACCGTGATTTTAGGAACCACAACAGCGAAATATTTTTAACATCAGGTAGCTTATGCCAAAAGGGAACTCGAGCACGAGATGTTCTCGTGGCAGTTAAACGGCTCTTGAACCTTGCCCAACCATGATAAAAGCAGTCGGCACTAATGGGAGGCACAAACTACATGAACATACTCAACAATCAAGGCTGAACCATTGACTCTGATACTATGTGTTAGGTAGTGGCAACCCAAAGAGCAACCGAAGTTGAACCAGATATTCTGGTGACCAAACTCATTCAACCCAAAATTTTAATCCATGGGTGAGGGACGACGAAATTTATGAATAAATTTGCACAAATATTTGTAATAGAGCTGTAAAAGTAAAATAAGCACTAGGAAGGGAAAAATTGTGCTATAAAGCAAATCCCAGCACCCAAATTATTTTTATAGAAGCTTCCACACCATCAATGTTCTTCACCAAAACAGTGAATCAACCACGAAAGTATTCAAAAACAGCACTCCTAAAAAATGGACAACGAGGTAACAAAATATCGAAGAGGGGAACTAGGTCGGGAAGGGGATACAAACTTAGGGAGATAGGGAGATAACATCACAGCCGCCATGCCCATGGATAAATTTCTTCCCCAAAGTAAAGAGACAAGATACCCAAATGAGCAATCTACAATCCAAATCTAACTTTACCTAAATATAAATATCACAAAACAAAGCCCACCAGGTTTATTTTTAATCTAAAACTGATACGACCCCGCCTGACGCTGGGCTGCTCGCAGGGCCATCTAACCCAGGATCCATAGCTAGCCGGCAGCCGGTCGCACCAGGCCCGCGGGCCATACACCCCAACCCGTCTCCAATGCGGGACCCAGGCTGCTCACTTGACGGATCCATAGCTGGGCGCCACGTGGCGGGTTGTTGAGGTGGGGGCTCGATCCCCCAACCTCCTAGATAAGACTCGCTTCCGTCAAGTGAGCAGCCTGGGTCCCGCATTGGAGACAGGTTGGGGTGTATGGCCCGCAGGCCTGGTGCGACCGGCTGCCGGCTGGCTATGGATCCTGGGTTAGATGGCCCTGCGAGCAGCCCAGCGCCAGGCGGGGTCGTATCAAAAACACAGTATAATTCTTCATAAAATGAAACACACCACCAAAAACTGAAATTTAAGCCTTGTACGCGCAATACATTGCCGAATCGGAGAATCCAAGCTAAAGATGCCCAATGTCGCTCTCCTCTTGCCCGAGGAAGAACTCCAAAATGCCATCGTTCTCTTTTTTACCTTGAAGATCTCTTTTTTACCTCGAAGACGACTCTACATCCATATATACATCAATCTCCTGTTCTTTTCAGAGAACCCTTGAACCTAGTGGGTCTTCAATGCACAATAAAACCACATCTTTGATCACATAAGACCTCGTTACCACAATCACATCAAACTTTTAAACTCTACCCAACTGCCTCGGCTGTAAAATAGTCAACTTCAGCATATCAATATTCACCATCAAATAACCAAACTATGGAGGCTCACAAGTTGTCCGAAGCAAGAATACACAGGTTGATGCTAAGGAGTTGATTACAACATATCCTTGCAAAAATCTCGATGCCGCTGTATCAACTAAGTGTAACAAATTTAGCAAGAATTTTAAGCACACCTGAATGATCACTCTCCGGTATTCCAATTTGTCCTTCAATTTGATGTAATATAAGGAACAATTGGAGTTGACCACCCCTAGCCAACATAAGCATCATCAAGAGCTGTGTTCTGGGCAGTGTTCCGGCCCCTATCAGCATATCATCTGATAAGAGATGGGGAAGAACGCAGTCATCTGAAGCTAAGTGTTTCACAAAGATGCAGTGATCAAGGGTCCTGAAGTCAAAGTTCCCTAAACAAAAGTCAAACTTCTTGTACCCCTGTCGTGGTGCTTGCTTCAGACCATACAAAACTGTCTTAATGTGACAAACAAGTCACTCCCTGTCGTTCGCATCAAAACCCTCAAATTGTTCCATACAAAGTTCCTCATCAAGATCGACATGCAAAAAGATGGTCTTTACATCCATTTGCTCTACCACTAGGACAAGTCTAGCAGCTAGTTCAAGAATCACTCTAATCGATGACATCTTTACCACTAGAGAGAACATCTGATCAAAATCAACTTCATGCTTCTGACCAAAACTCTTCACTACCAATCTAGCCTTTAATCTCAGCGACGAAGAGGGATCTCCCTGCTTCACCATGTAGATCCACCAGTTCTTTAAGGTTTTCTTTCCCTAAGGCAACTACAACAACTCATAAGTATCGTTGTCAACACTCAACAATATGTACTTGACAGCAGAGTATCTAGAGGATGGATGTTTACTCTATCAGTCCTTCATGGAGTTAACTCCAGTACCAGAGCATGATTGTCATCAACAACCACATCAGTAATCATAGGCTCATCTTCAGGGGACCTCATGATCTGGATGCGAATCAATCTTAGACACGGGTTTAGGAACTAAGGCCTTGTTTGGTAAAACGGCACAGCAGCTGCACGCCGCTGCTGTCCAGACATCAACGCCAAACAGAAATCGGGTATCACGGTGGACGTGATTCTCAGCGCGGCAGACGAAAAAAATCGGGCCTTCTCTCCAGCGTTTTTTCTGCCCTAGCCGCAGCAGAAACTCCTCCAACGCTTTGCGCATTCCCGTCGTCTATCCGCCGTTGCTCTTCGACCCCACATTCCTCCGTTGAAGGTATGTTTTCCGGCGACGCAGATTTCTTCTCCGACGCACGGAGATGTTTAATTCTCCTCACCCGATCTCTTCTCCCGTGTCGCAGTTATCCCCTCCAATGACGCCACCGAGCCCGATCACCAGATCTCTTCTCCCCCTTCTTTCCGGTTGGAAGCTTATAGGTAAATTTTTTTTTCCTCCTTCCGGTACCTTGCATGATTTTTTGTTGAGAATGATTTTGGGCATGATTTTTGCTAACATTTGGAAGAGAAATTTTTGATCAAGCAGTCCCAGTTAATAGTTTGTGTCGGCATGATTTTTGCTAACATTTTTTTACCTCCAGTTGTGTGATCAACATGTTTGTCCCGCCTTGCTATTGTAGTAATCTTTTGAAACAAAACACTTAAATTTTTCAATAACATCTCCAACGAAGTGATACCTCATAACTTGTACATATATGTTAATACTTTTGTGAATTTGATCACGCAGTCCCAGTCGGTTTAGAATTTGGAGATTTTTCACTCCACAAAAAGATGTTGTGTTATCATATTCTGTTAATAGTTATCATATTCTGAGAAGTTTTTCACTCCAAAATTTGATGAGGTTTTCTTGGAAATTCATTTCATAGTGTTGTTTTTTGATGCCGCTCTTCAGTGTGTCTTGCGATTCTCTTTTTGTTTCAATCATGTTGTGATGTCTAATCTTTGGGAGTTTTGAAAACATCTACTCGTGGTTTTAGGCCAGTGATGAGTAAACCAAAGGAAGGTGTCATTTTTGCACAATGAGAGTCTGCGCACGTACACATATTTTGTGACCTATGTATACAAGAGATTGAATTAGACAATATGCCCAACACTCATTTCAGTAGAGATGGATGACTTAACTTGATCAAAAACTTCAAAGAACGCACAACATTTAATTACACTCGCGCACAACTGAAGAACAAATGAGATCAGTTGAAGCGTGAGCAGAAGCTATGGAGGGATCTAAAAAGAGGGGAGACTGGTTTGGGTTGGAACCCAACCAAAAAACAATTGATGCTTCCGATGAATGGTGGGAAGAACACATTAAGGTTAGGATTTGTGCATTTTTAGTTCATTTTCTTATAGACAACTATGTATATTCCTGATAATATTTTCCTTATTCTAGATGTTTCCAGCCACCAAGAAATTTCGATATACAGGCATAACACTCGAGCTCGAAGAAAAATGGATAAGATGTTTAGCTTGGTAGTTGCTACGGGAGAGAAATCATGGATTCCATCTATGGGGGAAATGCACCTCTATGTTTTCTGAACCCGAACCTATTTCTGATGATGACGATCAAGCAGTAGAAAATATTGCTACCCCAACTACTAACATGCACGATAGTGGGGACAAATAATGTGATGGCGTCTCGAGTGGAAGTAAAGGAAATGATGTGAGTTCAACTTCTAAAATGTCGGCGGGCATGAAAAGATTCTGTAAAGGTAACATAAAAGAAGCAGACATAAAAGAGGCCATGATGGCACAAGTTGAAGGGTTACTAGATGTAACACGATCTGTGGGCCTTATAGTTGCAGCACCGATTGTTCCACCTAACATATATATGTTGAGCGAGGCAGTACACGAGCTAGAAAAGTTTTCAGAATTGTTTGATGATGGAGACATGTACGATTTTGCCACGATGTACTTCATAAATCTCAATAATAGGATATTTTTTTTGAATCTCACAGACGATAGGAAAATTTCGTGGCTAAAGAAACGTTACATGGATTCTTTGAAGTAAAGGTCTTCTAGTTGTGGTTCACTATATTAGAGTATTTTGGAACTCATGTTATGTAATTTCTAGTTTATTTCAATCTCATGTTTTGTAGTCTCTGTATTTTGGAACTCCTGTATTGAAACTTATGTTATGGTTTACTGTTTTATAGTTGGCATGTTGTGAAACTCATGTTATGGTTTACTGTTTAGTTCTGCACTACTGCTTCACACAACATTGCAAATACAGTTTTTCAAACAGTTTCATAAATTTTTTCACCACTACAAAACAGCTGATTCCTGCACCACTGTTTCCCACTACTGCTTCCTGCACCGCCACAGCTTTACCAAACAGGCTCTAAGTCCTGATGTGGCACATCACATCATGTAGGGGTAAAACATTTGAATTAGTCTGGGAATTCGCATTCTCATCTCCCTAAAAAGCTATGGACATTTGCTCCTCACAAAACACAATGTCACGGCTCCACATGAGTTTCTTAGTAAATTGGTGAATAGAACTGACGAATTACAAATCTGTAAGTGTCGGACGCACGACACCTAATCGTAAATGAATGCACGCAATCCGATGAACTAATGATGACTAATCCTAATGTGATGCAAATATAACAACTCAATCAAGCATTAACTTCCAATGCACAATTAATTAAACAATATTAATTTTAAAATACTCACGCATTTATCCTCAATTAAGTATAAACATCCAAAATTAAGTAATTATGCAACGATTGCGAAATAAATTAAGAGTGACTAAAATTAAAACACATGGCGAATAAATAGCACACATTTAAATAATGAGCTAAGTCAAACTAATGAGAGTCAAATATTACTAGCAAAAAAGATTATATTCGTACACAAGCGATGAATTTCAAAACTCACCAAGTAATCGGTGTCAGTGGTAGAGGGTAAGATCCGGTGGTGGCAACGGTTGTCCAGAAAGGAAAATGTTGTTGTGTCCCCTCGGAGGGGAGAAAGCCGAGGCTAATGGGGAATGCCTGGGGGTGGATTTCGTAGAAGGATTGCGGCCTTGCGGGGCCTAGTAATAGATGAATGAAGGGTTTGGGAAATTAAGTGATGGGTAGTAGAGGTATTTGTAAGCACAAGGAGGGGTGGATGGAAACTTGGTCGGTAGCGACAGAGTGTTGGGGAGGTGGGAGAGGGTTGCATAGATCGAGGCTGGGCTGCCAGAGGTCGGGGAGGGTAGTGAAGTTGGAAGAGGGGCGACCGGAGGTCGGAGGGGCGAAGGACGGCGTCTGAAGCTTTTTTCGTGGAGGGGGAGGCGAACAGAGCTTTTCTTGTGGAGGGGAGGGCGGCTGGAGGTCGGGAAGGCACGTCGGAGGTGGTGGAGGGAGGCGAGGCTGGCTTCAGCACTAGTGGTGGCGGTAGTGAGGAAAACAAGTGGCATCAGCACTACGGGAGTCGTTGTGCTTCAACACCCGACGAGGGATCGTGCGGCTCTTAAATAGGAAAACATTGATAACCCTTGAGATCTGAGAGCCACATATATATAGAGGTGGGTTAAATTAAGTGGATCTGAGGGCTCAGATTGTCCAATCGGACAACTTAACATAACTCTCATAATAGAGATCCAAAAAATAGAAGAAAAGACATAAAAATAGGAAAAATCGAGTAAGTCTCAATCGCGGACTCAGATCATCCGTCAGACGATCCAAAAACGCCGACAATGACAAATCACTCAATGTGGTGTGATTGATCTCCATCAAGAAAGTAAACTTTTAGTATTAGAGGGGTCATGAACATTTGTAGAGCTAAAGGTCGCTAAGAAGACAAAAAAGTTGTAGTCATGGATTAAAACAGCTAAACCTGTACCATTATGTCCATTACCGATTTGGATCATATATGTACCTTTGTAGAACTCGGTGCAAAAGAGTTGAGTGTAATTGGGTGTGATATTGGTGAGTGGAGCTCGACTCAGGGTACCGAATAGAATAGGTGCTCCTGAGGTGTGATGAGGAGGAAGCGTTGGCAGAATATTCTAGATGATTTAAGATAGTTGGAGAAACTGAGGATTGATAATATGGAAAGGTAAGAGGATAGAAGCCAGCGGTTTCCTATGGAGGATGTGGGCCACCTAAAAAGGCATGGTTGAAGCTTGCAGACAACCATTACCATAATGGCTAGTTTCCATGCAAATTTGGTAGAGTGGTGGACCATGGCCTTGGCCTCATCCAAGGGCACTTGGGCCACCACAACCTGCACGATCTAAGATGCCACGTTCGAATGTGGTCATGTGAACTGAAGGGAAAGAAGGTTCATAAATTGGCTTTTCTTGAAATTGATGAAGAAATTCATGTGCCAGTAACATGCCGTGAAGGTCTTCAAGAGAGACTTCATTAAGTCTGGTGGTGATGGATGGTACAAAAGAATCATATGTCAAAGAACACTAAGATCAAGCAGCAAAAATTAAAGGTGAAAAGTGAAGGTTGAATTTTATATGCTTTGCAATGTGCTACCTGCTAATTAACCATATTTCTGATATTTTATTTTTATTTTACTAATTGACCTGTCTATATTTTCTGCAAAAGAGAACTACATGAACATCTAATAACTAGTTCTGATCACAACTCACCGGTCATCACATACTCAGGAGCTGCATAGCCATAGGTACCCATTACTCTTGTAGAAACATGCGTTTTATCACCTATGGGCCCCTCCTTGGCAAGGCCAAAGTCTGAGAGCTTGGCATTGTAGTCCTGTTTCGCAAAATAATAAGATGTTTGCAAAATAATAAGATATTAAAAAGAAAAATGATAACCAAAAATTGTCCATGAACTGTTACATTATCAATATGCCCCCTCAAGTATAGGGTCTTTTAACATGTACCACTTTCATTTATTTTCTTAATTAGGTAACATAGAAGTGGACCGTTGGACCTAGCCTACTCCAAGATCATATCATATAGATTGATGGTGATGTAGACTCAAATTAGGGGTTTCAAAGTTAAATAATTTTTCAAACAAATTAGTATATTTTTTATAAAAATAATAATTAAGGTTTTGAAAATGATTTGATTTTTTAAATTTTAAAAGAGTGGCCGAGCGGCCAAAACGAAGCTTTCGCTCACGAATCGCTCTCTAACGTTGAATTTCCAAAATTTGTTTACCGTTGATGGAGAGAGGTTCCGTAACATCTAACGGATTGAATCCAAGCGAATTCCGCACAACCACAAGTGCGTCACAAACAATAATTTATGGAATATGGTAATCAAGTGATTTGAACGTTCGGGGCAAGCTCGTTAATTATTTAATTAATGCATAAATTTAAAATAACAATCGAGCAGAGAGAACAAGAGAGGATACCACATGAGAGCAGTCCAACAAAATTTCATAAGCAGAGCTAGAATAGGAAACGTGGGTCGTTGCTGGAGGGCCCACTAGAGTAGACGGCAATGGTAACAGGGAGTAGGCAAGGGTTTGGTTCTCCCGACTCCAAAACACAACGAAGGAGATACCGTCAGGGGCGGAGGGAAGATTGTTTTTGTCGACACAGTTTCCGACATGTCGTTCGCCGAATCACTGGAAGGAATGTGTCGCGGTCGATAGCAATTGGCGGAAGGGAGGACGTGCTACCGAAGGGAGGAGATGCGCCTGTCGTCTGGTGTTGGTTGACGGAGATCGGACCGCCTGGACGGCGGAAGCCTGCTGGCGTCGGGGCTAGGGTAGCGGAGGTTGACACCGAGTCATCACCGGCTGAGCGGAAGAACAAGACCGCCGGCGTTGACGGAGGAGCCGGGCGCGACTGTATTGTTGTTGTCGAAGAGATGGGAGTCGTGGGACTTGGGAGAGATGATCTGTACGGGCGGGGAAGAGGGGAAATAGTACCGACACGGCAGAGAAATTGAAATTAATTTCAATTTCCTGTTGTCCGGATTGTTTTTCTAACGGGCTGGCTTCTCTTCTTAAATAGAGAGAAAAAATGACTAGATGATTTCTCCAAATTGCCATCTCTTATTAATTTGCTGAAATTGATTTACTTCCAAAATTGTCTTCTCTTCTTATTTAGCTGAAAATTGATTTTCTCAAATTATTTCCTTCACAAAATTGTTAAATTATCTTTTGTCTACATGATTATTTCGAACCGTGCACTTCCCAAATAATTCTCTGTTCGAAATTATCTCTCAAATAAAATATTTCTTAATATCATTATTCTATTTTTCACCTTACTTTTTAAATTTATACGTTTTAAATAATTTTAAGCTTGTTTGTTACGTCCTAACGACTAAAATTACCGGACCTATTTATTCAGCCTCATCGGCCGGTCGAACCAACGAGCCAAACATTTTTTTAAATAAAAGTAGATGCCCAAAAAAGAAAATACATGACAATAAAAATGCATGGTAAATAAAACTCCACGGCGCATGATGACGTCATGAAAATTTGAATGCGACGGAGGTTGCATCAGATGGGCAAGTGCATAATTATATATGAGTTCCCCTAGGACTATATCCTCAACGATGACAAACGCTAAGTTGCATTAGTGTAGGTGTAACCATCTTTTCTTTTAAATTTTGAATTGAGAAAAGAAAATATTACATAACAAAAAAGAGGGAGAAGATTTAAGTTGCGAGAAAAGTTTAAGAAACAGACCGCATCAAGCAAGATATTAGAAGTCTTGAAGTCACGATAAATTATGGACCTTTTCGCTTCATGAAGAAACGCAAGCCCCTTTGCAACATCCAAACCAATCTTCATCCTATTGTCCCATGTAATTGTTTGAGCTTCCCCTGTTCACAGAGATGGATAAGAAATAACAGAGCAAACCAAATTATTTGAAACACACAAATGACAATCCTTTATTTTAAAAAAAAAACTCTGCAGAGTTCCCTTGCAAGTAACACACTTTGACCTACAAAAATGAAAAGAATTAACAAATTTAAAGTAGAAAAAACACTGATTAATATGTAGTATAAGTAGAAGAGATTACCAAATACAACCAATGATCGATAATCAATCTAGGTTTGTTAGTGAAATTTCCATTTCTACATGCAAATAAAGATAGCCACTAGTTCTCAGTTTAAATGATCAATAATTACGCATACAGCATGATAATTTTTGAGAGAGGGTCACAAAAACCAAGTCACCAAGAGGTGACCATATCACCTAATAAGCAAGAGGCTAATAAATATCTATTTTAACCTCCTGATATGTTAAGTTGTGGAAATCCAAATGGGGTGTCGGCTAGGGCTTCTCCAAGCACATCATAAACTTCATCGGTGCCTACGCATACTTACATGGTATCAGAGCAAGTCGGCATCCGCTCCCACAAATATTTCTTGAACGGGCATTGACGGGGAGCATGAATGGCGTGATCGCCTACGACCGATTAACATTCCTGTTGTTGCGACCATCAACAATCATCTTCGACCGGAAGTTAAAATGGTTCCTGTTGTAGAGATCGTCTACGATAGATCGTCGTGCGAGACACCTGGCCATTTGCGATCGATCAACCGACTGGAAATTACAATAATTCCCGTTACAATGATCGTCTGTTGTTCTCCTTTTTTATGCGGTTGTCTGTCTGGGATATATATTGTGTGGTTACAAAGGGCTGGATTCTGCTGATCTTTCTCTTTTCTGCTTTTACGTGTTGTTTTGCTACTACCATTGGTTCCAAAACTGTTGTTTTTGTGTCACCGGGTGCTGTAAGTTGGGTTTCATGTTTCACCATTGTGCTTCTTCTCCTTTTGTGGTTAACCATCACTCTTTTGTCAACATGAGTGTGAAAATATGGAAATTTCAAATCGCATTGTGGTAACTAGCATTAGTAATGTAATGCTAACCCAACTAACTAATCAGAATTTAAAAAGGAGAGAGAATTACATGCTTTTGAAAAATGCAGTGATGATGAGCCTAAAAGTTAGAGGAAAGGAAGATCATCTCACCTAAAACACTCCCTCTGAAAGCTCTTCATGAGGGATGGAGAAGCACGCGTGATGCCAACTTGGTTAATCTTCTATGGGACAGTATGGAGGCTCATGCGTCTAACTTAGTGTCTCATTGCACTATTGTCAAACAGTTATGGAACTATCTTGAAATATGTAACTCTGGAAAGTACACTGTCAGCCACAACTATGACGTCTCACAGCATAGAGTGGATGTATTATGGGAAATCGCTCTGTATCTAAGTCTAGCAATTTCTTGAGATTGAATAAAGAATTGAGCACATTGTTTCTTGGAGGTGTCTCGCTGAAAACTCTATGAGACCTATTATTGTGTTTTGTGTGCTGGAGATGATGACAGTGCCAGTACTACTATTGGGGGTAGTGTTAACCTTGACAATTGACCATGTTGATTCATGAGCAACGAGGAAGTGGTTGTGCTTGAGATCAAGGAAACCAAAGTGGTAAGGGACATGACAGAGTGTGTTATCATCGCGGGGAGGTCATGTCTTCGCAAAGTGTTGGAAGCTTCATGAGAAGTCGTCCGAAAGAGGGGTGCATGCTGCTATTGCAGACCAATCTGGATTATGGCATCTTTAAATCTCAATCAATGAGTGGTGATTTACCATGAAGATCACCTAAAATTCAGTCTCAGAGCAATTCTCTGCATACCCCTCCATCTTCATTTACTGCCTCATATCCTCGGACATGTACTTCATCTGCCTTTCTATCCATCAGTCCCTGCACTTGGGTCATTGACCAAGGAGACAACATATGACAGGGACTGTATATTTTCTATCATTTCCCCTTTGAAAACCCTATCCATCGTGACTTTAACTGATGGATCCAAGTATGCGGTTAAACACATTAGTGATATTTCTCCTACTTTCACCCTTTCTTTAACATATATTATGCACGTCCCTGACTTCCTTTTAAGCTTATTATTTGTTATTCAATTGACTCTGAGTCAAAAATATATGATAACCTTATCTCTTTATGCTTGTGTTGTGCAGAGGATTTTTGGTTGGGTCTAAGTTTGGAGGCCTCTACTATCTGAACACTAACAGTGCATTTTCTCATCAATATTTGGCAACGGCTTACTTTCAATCACGTCCTTGTTTCAACTCCATTGTTAGCTGGGTCACCCTTTTCTTCCTAGTCCTCGGCGTATTTATCCCGAGTTTAGCTGTAAGTCTAAAATTGAGTATGAGCCATGCGAGTTGAGAAAGCATAAAAGAGTGTCTTATGCCCCTCGGGTTAATAAACATGCTGGGACATTTTTCATATTATTCATAGACCGCAGTGATGTGTAGCGTCCATGTTCAAGCACTTCTTTGAGGAGATTTAAATATTTTATGACTTTATTGATGATTATTCCAGATACATTTGGTTATTTCTAATAAAAATAGATCCAAACATCATAACATATTTACCTTGTTTTATGTTGAGATTAGCAATAAATTTGGTAAATCCATTAAAGTACTACATAGTTATAATGATCTTGAGTGCAATGCATTCACGCCCCTCCAACATTTTCTTGCGTAAACAATGTTTTACATCATGTGCTCATACTCCTCAATATAATGGGATTGTGGAACACAAGAACCGTCACCTCTTTGAAGTTGCTAGAGTTATGATGTTCCATATAAATTCCAAAACCTTTTTGGGACGATGTTCTTACTGCAAGTGGCCTTAGGGTTAATCATCTTCCCTATGTTGTGTTAAGGAGTGATACTGTCCTTCATATCATTTTCCATGGCAGAGAACCATGTGTCATTCCTCACAAATTTTTTGTCAACAAATTGATGGTGATCGACGACATACACCCGTTTATTTCCGCAGGAGGCGGTCATTGGCGACCCACTTGGGCGATCCTAGTCCGCGGATGCGCCCGGATAGTTGTTCCGAGTCTTTTGATATATTACTTTATTTATTTCATGTTGTATTTGGCAATCGATCGGCCCGACCATTATCAGTCGTCCGATCTTATTTTCCCTCTCCCCTATAAATACATGTATGTGTGGCTGAATTAGGGATCGGAGGTTGCCTATCGCAGCCCGCCGGTCTTCTCGGCGGATTCCGTGTTGCACCTCTTCGTTCGCAGCTTCCTCCTACGCCTCCCCCTTCGACCGAGCCTCCTCCAGCAAGTATCGACCCCGGCCAGCCACCAACAGTCCATTCACAGCCTCCCCAACCCTTTCTCGGTTCCATCCAGCCACCTACAACTCGTTATCAGCCCTCCCTCCCCTTTCCCTGACCCCATCCAATCCCATACAGCCCTACTGCCGCTTGTGCTCTCTTGTCCCTGCCCCGTCAACCTCCCTCCTCCTCTTCCACCTCCCAGATCCACTATTTTTCCAGCCCTGACAACCCCCCTCCAATCCTACCACCACCCCCACCACTTCCCCGACTTCGGTAAACCCTCCTGCAACCCACTAGCCTTCCATCTCCCTCATCCTGTAGCCCTCCCCATCGTCGTATTCCCCAAATCATCCTCGTCCAGCCACTGCAACCAACCCGTGGAGCCACCCGTCGACCCAAGGATGATGCCGCCATCGACTTTCCTTCCCCAATTCACGCCGCCACATGCATGAGCAAATTTTGTTATGGTTGTTACTTATTTCTCTTATGTTGAATGCTTGGAGTTGAACTATTGTTGCGAGATCTGAAATTTCATATGCGCTTTGATATTATTATGCGTGGTCTGATTTGCGGAATCCATTCAGTGCGTGCTTAAATTAATTACACCTCAATTCTTTGTGAATTTCCACTTTTGTTTTACCCAAATATAATTTTTGCGAACCTTTTGCATCAGCTTAAGTTTTATTTTAGTTAAGTGCTTATTGCTTAATACATCGGACAATAAATTGCATGTGCAACTGCATTTATAGTGACATTTATTTTGATTGTGAATATGCATCCAAACCACTATAGGGTTTTTCGTAGGTCCATTGAGTTCATCGTGTGATCGCTTGCATTGAATTTAGGGTTAGGGCATGAGGGAACTCCATGCACAATTTGATGTAGGGTGGGCTAAGGGGTGCACAAAATCAAGACTTCTAGCGGTGAAAATGTAAACTTGACACACTAACCCAAACCTATATGCAATGATTTTGCCGGTGACGATGACCAATTACGACGGGCAATATTAATCAGTAACTCGCGCGACAATAATTAAAGCAGAAAATAAGCGTCCAGTAAACAAGCATTAGATGGCTCTCCTCCGCTCGGAGGGCCAAGGAAAATTGTGCGGCGAATGAATCCCACTTGCAAGTCACTAGCGATACGAGACAATTTTCCCCAGAAAATTTATCCAAGCAAATATGATAGCCAAACCAATAATAAAATGCTGAAAATAATTGTTCAAATACAACAAGTGACTCACCAAAGTAGTGGGCTGACCAAAGCATTGAAGATTCCGGAGCCGGATGCGTTTTGACGGCAATCTAATGTGGAACCGGTGCGTGGAAATAGCGTAGGCGGCTATCCTTGGCGGTGGAAGGTGGAATTGAGCCGGAAATGGATAGGTCCGGCCACGTAGGTGTGAATCCGGGCGGAGGTGGATATATCTGATGATTTGAGAGTGGATCCGGGCTAGGGAATGAAGGAAGACTGAGGATAAAAGCCGGATTTGGGCTGGACTTCCTAGGTCCGGGCAACTTGGGTGCGGGTGGGGGCTGCAAGGGTGGTTCCTGTTATGACCTAACTAGGGCGAAAGAGGAAGTAGGAAGAAGACTAGAAGATTAGGATTTGGGAGAGGAAGAAGAGAGAGGAAACCTGGAATATTCTTGCTTGTCCACCAAGGAGGAGGGGTTGGGTATTTATGCTCCCACCCAACCCCTAGGGCCGGGCGGCCCCAATGGGGCTGAACCCAATGTGGTTCAGCCCCCATTCTGCTTTATTGTTGGGTTCGGGCTGAACCGGATGGTTCAGCCCGGCTTTCATTCCCGGTCTCCTTCGGTCTTCGCGCGTATGTGAATCCACTGAAACGTAGATCGGCCGGGGGCATAACATTCCCCTCCCCATCAAGAAGCACCTTGTCCTCAAGGTGAAAATCAGGATAGCGCTCCCGGAACTCCAAGAGGTCCACCCACGAATTGTGCGTCGCGGGCATCTGCTTCCATTTGACGAGGATCATTGGCCGGTACTCCGTGCCGTGTTTCTTCCATTTGGTCATGAGAACTTCTTCAGGTAAGGGCCGCAATTCGCCGCCGCTGGTAGCCTCAGGTAAGGTAGGAGTGAAGGAAACAGTGGTTCCCAGCTTCTTCTTGAGGACGGAGACATGAAAAGTAGGGTGAATGCGTGACCCCTCTGGTAGCGCCAAAGTATAGGCGACGGGTCCTACCTGCCGAATGACTCTGTACGGCCCGTAGTAACGTGGGGCCAGTTTCTGGTTGGCCCGACGGGCGACTGAGAGCTGACGATAGGGCTGGAGGTTGAGAAACACCTCATCACCGACCGCAAATTCCCGTTCCGTACGGTGCTTATCGGCTTGAACCTTCATGCGGTCTTGGGCCGCACATAAATTGTCGCGGAGAAGAGCCAAGATCCGATCCCGATCTGGTATAGCCCGATCGACCGCCGGAAGGGCAGTGCCGGCCGGTTCATAGGACGACAACGTGGGGGGCGGCCGCCCGTACACCGCCGCGAACGGAGTGAGCCGGCTGCCGTGTGATAAGAGGTGTTGTAGCAATACTCGGCCCAATGTAGCCACTTGGTCCACGTGCGGGGTTCATCCATGACAAAGCACCGTAAGTATGTCTCGACTCCTCTGTTGAGTACATCCATCTGCCCGTCGGTTTGGGGGTGATTGGCCGTGCTCATGCGTAGTGTGGTACCATGAAGCCGAAAAAGCTCCGTCCAAAAATGGCTGACAAAAACAGGGTCTCTATCAGAGATGATGGCCCGAGGAAGCTCGTGGAGTCGAACTATCTCTTTGGCGAAGAGGTCATCCACTGTTTCTCCGGAATATGGGTGGCTCAAAGCGAGGAAGTGGCCGTACTTGGACAATTTATCGACAACGACGAGAATGACCGACTTGCCCTGTGATTTGGGAAGGCCCTCGATGAAGTCTATGGAGACGGTGTCCCAGATCTGGTGTGGGATTTCTAGCGGAGTAAGAAGGCCCGCTGGGGAGATCGTCTCATACTTTTGTTGCTGGCAGACATCGCATTCCCGCACGAACTGCTGAACGTCCCGCTGCATCCCCTTCCAAAAGACGTTGGCCTTGACCCGCTGTAAGGTTCGATGGATGCCAGCATGGCCACCGGTCGGTGAAGCGTGAAACTCCCGAATCATAGTAGTACGCCAAGGGGACGTGGCCGGTAGAACGAGCCGACCCTGGTAGTAGAGTCGCGTGCCCAGTAAGTGATAGCCAACCGCTGTGCCTCGACCCTGCTGCAGTGCTTCAACAATGTCGCGGAGAACTGGGTCCTGGAGAACCTCTGCCTGTATGTCGTCTGAGGAGGCAATCACCGGCCCCGAGATGTGAGTAAGGGAGCTTTCTGGTATCCGAGATAACGCATCGGCCGCCATATTCTCCTTGCCCTTCTTGTAGACAATCTCATAATCATACCCCAGAAGCTTCGTCAGCCACTTCTGCTGCAGCGGGGATGCCAACCGTTGCTCCAGGAAATGCTTCAGACTCCGGTGGTCTGTACGGACCTGGAAGTGCCGCCCCAGAAGATAGGGCCGCCATAGAGCGACCGCGTGAAGTATGGCGAGCATCTCTTTCTCGTACGTAGAGAGCCCCAAGGTCCTGGGAGCAAGAGCTTTACTGAAATAAGCAAGTGGCCGACCCTCCTGCATGAGGACCGCGCCGATGCCGACGCCAGATGCGTCCGTCTCCACCACAAAATCCTTGGAGAAATCCGGAAGTGCTAGCACGGGGGTGGTGGTCATGGCCCTTTTGAGGCCATTGAATGCTTCCTCGGCCTCCGCATGCCATCGGAAGGAATCCTTCTGCAGCAACTGGGTGAGTGGCCATGCGATCTTCTCGTAGTCCTTCACGAACCGGCGATAGTAGCCGGTCAGCCCAAGAAAGCCTCGTAAGGCCCGGATCGTCGTGGGTAGCGGCCAAGTCACCATGCTTTCAATCTTCCGCGGGTCGGCCCGGACCCCTTGAGCGGAGACCAAATGTCCCAAGTACTCGACCTCCGCCTGCCCAAAAGAGCATTTGGATCGCTTGACATACAGTTGGTGCTCCCGCAAAATGTGGCACACATGCCGAACGTGCTCCCGATGCTCCTCCCAGCTCCTGCTATAGATCAAAATATCATCAAAGAAAACTAGCACGTGCCGACGAAGCAGTGGTCGAAAAATCTCGTTCATGACGGCTTGGAAGGTTGATGGGGCGTTGGCCAAACCGAACGGCATCACCAGAAACTCATAATGACCGTCGTGAGTACGAAACGCCGTCTTGTGGATGTCTTCGTCCCGCATGCGTATCTGATGGTAGCCGGATCAGAGATCCAGCTTGGTGAAGAGGCTTGCCCCATGCAGTTCGTCCAACAGCTCCTCGATCATCGGAATGAGAAACTTTTCTTTAATGGTCGAGTGATTCAGTCCCCTGTAATCGACACAAAACCTCCAGGAGCCATCCTTCTTCTTGACCAAGATGATCGGAGAAGAGAATGCACTGGTGCTGGGTCGGATGATGCCGGAGGCCATCATCTCACGTACGCTGCGTTCTATCTCCGTCTTCTGAATGTGGGGGTATCGGTATGGACGAATATTCGTCGGGTCTGCTCCGGCCTTCAGCTGAATCTGATGATCTCTGAACCGAGCGGGCGGTAAAGAATGTGGTGCCTGGAAGATGTCGTCAAACTGAACCAATAGATCCTGCAGTTGCGCTGGTTCCGTTGTTGGCCCAAGAGACTCTATCCCCCACAACAGGGCCATCATACTACCCTCTTCCTCCATCCTTTGCAGGCTCGTGAGTGATATCTTCTTGAGCGGAGATGTCTGTATCCCCTGGAGGCAATGTTCTGTCCCCAGGTGCGAGAACTCCAACGTCATCTTCTCCCAATCCGTGGTTACCCGCTTGAGCTGGCGGAGCCACTGCACGCCCAACACCATGTCCGACCCCCGAATCGGGAGCAGGTAGACACCCTTCCGGCACACATAGCCATGTAGTCGCAGCTCCACCCCCTTCAGGACCCCTTCGCACCTCAACTTGCTGCCATCTGCCACCATAACCTGGAAAGAAGCCCCCTTGTCGACTGCATGTCCCGCCTTCCGTGCCGCTGCGGGGGTGATAAAATTATGTGTACTCCCGGTGTCTATCAAAATATTCACCCGCTCGTGCCCCAACTTCCCAGCAATCCGTAACGTAAGTGGGGCTGAACATCCTTCCATTGCCTGGATGGACACCCCAAACTCCGCCAGGTCCAAACCATCCACCTCATCACAGGTAGGGAGCTCTTCCTCGTCATCCTCCCTCAGCATGAATACTTGCACCTTTTGGCACCGGTGTCCTGGTGTGTACTTTTCGTCGCAATTGAAACATAGCCCCTTGTCCTTCCTGGCCTGCAGCTCAGGCCACGTCAGGCGTGTCACTGTCGGCCGTCCGGCCTGCGGCTGCTCACGCCGCCCCGCTACAGGTGCTGCTGGTGCTGCGGGAGTGCGTGCTCCCCCTCGATTTCGCTGGCGGTTGCACCGCTCCTCCTGTATCCTGGCTAGACTGATGGCGTAGCTCAGACTGTACGACATGTAGGCATGGACCTCATCTCTCAGGTGGTCCTTCAGCCCCGAAATGAAACAACTGAGGAGGGTCTTTTCCCCCCAATTTACCCGATTTGCCAGCCGCTCGAACTCCGTGCGATATTCCGTCACGGTCCCCTTCTGTCGGAGTTTCTGCAAGGTGGCCTCCACGTCCTCGTATTCCAAGGGGCCAAAACGGGTTGTGAATCCCTCTATAAAGTGCGCCCACGGCGCGTACCCATAGCTTCGCACGAACCATTGTGCCCACTGGTATGCGTCGCCCTCCAAGTGAAACGACGCCAACTGCACCCATTGCTCATTGGGGATCTCTTGGTATGTGAAGAACAACTCAGCCTTTTGTACCCATTCCAGCGCGTCACTACCTCGGAATGTCGGAAAATTCATCCTCGTACGTTTTGGTTGCATAACCGCCCGCTGGTTCGCTCCTCCATTCCTGCCATATCCTGGCTCTAGCCCTGCTGGCCTGAGTTGTTCGGCCACTGGATTCGGCCTACCATAGTAGTCGTGATAATGTTCCCGTCTGTATCCCCCTCCCATAAGAGGGCTCTCCTCGTCGTCAAAAACGTGCCTGGGAGGATATCCCCGCCATTGTTCGCCTTGCCCCATCCTCGTTGGAGTCCCTAGTGCCGGTGGTCTGGGGAGGATCCCATTTCCCGCGCCATTCGGCCCTCCCATGTGCAGCGGCGGCCTCCAATTAGGCTCCTGAAGTCCAAAAGGGCGGCCGACAGTCACCCCGGCGACTCCACCGCCGGCGGCCACCCCTCCCGGGCCGATCCACCCCCCGGTGACCTGCGGGTGGAGGTTTGGTCCCGATCCGACCCAGGGTCCGGCGGCAGGAGCGCCCGTGCCTGGGCTGCTCGGGATCGGCACCGTCGGCCCTGTAGGGCTCGGCTGTGCCGACGGCCCTCCGTGGCCGGCTGTCCAGCCTGGTTCCGGGTTGGGGCCGCTGTAGGGCATCATTCCCGGCCCTCCCGTGGTGCCTCCGGCGGAAGACGGTGCCGCGTGCGATGATTCTCCCGATTCCGCCATCTTCCCCCTTAGGGTTTGCGTTAACAGCGTCTTCAACTCATCCAAGCGTCCTTCCATGCGTTCTTCTAGATTTTTCGTGGAGGTTTTAACTTGTTCTTCGATCCCGGCCACGGAATCCGCCAAGGCGACGTAGTTCTCTTCGATGGTGGCTAAACGCGTCATCTCCGCCTCCGTGCGTGTCACCATTGTCGCAGGAAAGATGCTCTGATACCAAATGTTATGACCTAACTAGGGAGAAAGAGGAAGTAGGAAGAAGACTAGAAGATTAGGGTTTGGGAGAGGAAGAAGAGAGAGGAAACCTGGAATATTCTTGCTTGTCCATCAAGGAGGAGGGGTTGGGTATTTATGCTCTCACCCAACCCCTAGGGCCGGCCGGCCCCAATGGGGCTGAACTCAATGTGGTTCAGCCCCCATTCTGCTTTATTGTTGGGTTCGGGCTGAACCGGATGGTTCAGCCCGGTTTTCATTCCCGGTCTCCTTCGGTCTTCGCGCGTATTTGAATCCACAGAAACGTAGATCGGCCGGGGGCATAACAGTTCCACGGAAGGGAAGGAGGTGGGGTTCGACTTTGGGCTGTGGATGGAGAGGGTACGATGGGGGCAAGGGGGCTGGGCGACGATTGTAGATAGGCCGCCAGAATGGAGCAGGGGCTGCAAATGGTGGATCAGGTGGGGGAAAACCAGGGGGAAGGGTTCGGCGGGTTTGCTGGAAGTGGAATAACTGGCGACTGTAGGTGTTTGAAAGCAGTGGGTAGGCCGACGGATTGGAGGGTTGTAGAGGCTATGGAAGGAGGATTCAAGGTGGGAGAAAAAGGGCTATGGATGGGTAGCAGGGTAGTACCTTGGGGGGAAGATTGACTGCCGAGAATTCGTCACCTAGGATTCCACGGAGTCGGCACCGTGGGGTGATCGCGGGGATCCGGGATTGAACTCACCAAAAACCTGTAATACCTAAAACCAACCCACTACCTATCTATTTATAATAAAAGAAGAAATATGACATCTCACCATCGATGACTATGATTGAATGAAGGTGGGGTCACTCAAATACATCAGATAAAAACCAAAAATACTAAAGTAATATATCAAAAAGATTCGCGACGCGGATCTGGACGCATCCGCGGAGTCGGATCGACGATCCGATCAAGCCCTCTTGAGCAAGTACACGAATGTGGGTCCCTCCTTGCGACGAACCCCTCCTGATGCATGATCTGATGGATCCCCATCAACTTCCCCTGACTGAAAAGCCTTCATCTTCGATGAATGGAGACGATCGTACTGAAGTCGAAGTCCAGGGGCGAGTCGATCGAGCTCTGTTGGTAGTATCCAGGTGTCGTCTGCATCTGGGCGGCCCCGCCAATGTACTAAGTAACGACATAGCGGCCCGTCTGTGTTAGGAACAAACTAGTGGGATCTGATCTCAGTAATGCTCTCATCGCTCAACTCACGAGTGGTGGATCCCAGTACGATCGGCGAAGATGTTGGTGAAACCAAAGAAGACGAATCCCCAGGTGGGTGGATGTCAGCAATGGGTGAACCGTGGTGGCCATTAGACGTAGTTGGACTATGAGGGTGGCAAAGTGATGGGAGCGGAGGTATGGGCGGCTGGGAGTCTCCACTGCTTGGGTCCACATACTCGTGAGGCTTGTAGTATGGCGTCAGATATTCAACATTAAATACTGGATGGATTTCCATACTCGCAGGTATATCGATACTGTAGGAGTTCGTCCCAGTACAACTTATGACTGAGTAGGAGCTCATTCGCCGGACGCTTAGCTTTTTGGCAAGCCTTGAAGGAAGCCTCTCGGGATGGATTCACACCATCATCTGTTCACCTTCATGAAATATTTGTTTCCGCTTTCGTCTATGTGCATGAGTTTTATAATTTTCATTGCTGGTAATAATTTGTCGACGGATCGACTCATGCAATTCATGCAAATGGCGTGCAAATGACTCAGCAGATTCGCTAGGGCTTGACTCTAGGGGACTGGGGATAAGTTCGATAGGCTTCCTAGGTTCGTATCCTGACACTACATGAAATGGACTCAACACAGTGGACCTATTGACCAAACTATTATATGCAAACTCCGCGACTGGAAGATCAAGATCTCAAATAACTACATGCTCGCCCACTAGACACCTCAGTAGGTTTCTTAAGGTACGGTTCACTACCTCAGTCTGCCTATCCGACTATGGATGATAAGCCGAGGAGAACCTAAGGGTGTTTCCAGTCTTGTGCCACAAGGTGTTCCAAAAATAGCTCATAAACCTCACATCACAGTCTGACACGATAGACTTGGGTAGACCATGCAACCTAAAAACATCCCTCATAAAGATAGATGTTGTGTGAAGCATCCGCCGTCTTGAGACACACAATAAAGTGCGCCATCTTCGAGAATCGATCGACCACCACAAAGATGGAATCGTGTCTCCGAAGAGTGTGGGGGGAGTCTGAGCACGAAGTCCATGTTGATGTCCTCCCAAGGGCGGTGTAGGACAGGTAGAAGTGTGTACAAACCGGTGTTTTGCTTAGTGCCCTTGGTCGTCTGACAGATACGACAGTGGAAGACAACGTGATCCACGTCCTTCTTGAGGCTAGGCCAGTAGAGGCGATCCTCAACAATGGTTATGAACTTATCCCGCTCAAGGTGCCCAGCGGCACAGCCCGCGAGCAACTCTCAAATCAAGTAGTCACGGTTAGAGCTGTCACGGTTCTAGTTCGGTTCCGGTTCTACTAAAACCATGAACCGAACCGCTAAGGTAACGATTCTTCAAATTAGAACCAAAACCTTATTTGATTTGACCGGTTCTGGTTCCAGAATAATTTTTAGAACCGTCATGTTAACGGTTCCGGTTACGGTTCAACAAGAACCAAAACCAAAACCAAACCGACCACTAACGATTTGGTCGGGTTCCATGCGGTTCGGTCCGGTTCCAATCGGTTCCAAGTAGAATCAAAATCAAATTTAGCAAAATAAATAAGGGAGGTCAAAAATAAAAAACCGGAGGAGAAATATAAATTTGTTCATTTTTTTCCAAGAGGAACTTCGAAGTCCGGGGCTCAAACATAGGAATTTTGCATTACTCCAAGGGGATTATTTTTTTTGTATAATACAGTAAGTAGCGCTGAAAGTTAAAAACTGAAATCACAAAATTGCATCAAACTGCATTGATTTTAAACCACGTCGATTTTAAACTGCTGATTTTAAACCGTACTGAATGATTTGGTTGTAGAGCGGTTTTGTTGGTTGCAAAATAACATAGTTTGTAATGAGATTTTTGGCGGTGCAAAATCGGCAAAACTGTGACGCACTATCTTTTTTGCGAGGGCCTGACATTTCAATCGTCTCCAACAAGTACAAGTTACTTTAATTATTTCAGAAAATGTACAAGTAAAATTGAAAATACATTATATAATAGTATAAAAACCGAAACTGCACCGTAAAAACCGACTCCAAATCGCATCAATGCCAAACCACACCACACGGTTTTGGTGTGGTGCGATTTTGTTCGGTCCAAAATTGATGTCTTTTAGTGCGATTATGGTTTGGGTTCAAATCGCGTCAGTTTCACCCATAATAGTAAGTACTAATATTATACATAGATTATAAAAAATAACAATATAATAATATTATTATTATTAATAAATAATAATAATAAACGGGTTGTGGTTCGATTCTGCTTCGGTCTGGTTCGGATCATGTCTAAAAATCTTGGAACCGCTTGAGACTTGTATGTTACGGTTCCGGTCCGGATAATAAAATAAAATAACCACACCAGGACCAATTGTTGTTCACGGTTCTAAAATTCAAACCGGAACCTGAATAATTTGCGAACGGTTTGATTTGGTTCTTTGCGGTTCCGGTTCGGCTCCAGTTCGGTTTACGGTTTTCGATTTTAAGTGGCAGCTCTAGTCACGGTAGGAAGTCTGTGGTATGTACAAGCGAGAGCCCCGATACAGATATCCCTCAAAGATCTAATAACCCTCAACAGGGTCTGGAGGGTCTCGGGACAAGGCGATATAAATCTCGCCAAAATCGGGGCATGTCGGATAGTCTAGGATCACTCTCTCAAGCTCATCTACTTGTGTGCTCATCGTCTGTAACAAGGAAACACAATGACTCAACACATCAGCCGCCTTGTTATCAACACTAGCCTGGTGCTTGAGAACGTAATGGAAATCCTAGAGATACTCGACCGACTTGGCATGTCGGTGTCCTAACATGAGCTGCGAGTGTAGGTGTCGTAACGCCCGATGATCAGAATAAAGCACAAACTCGCGGGGGAGGAGGTAGTGCCTCCAGTAGTGCAGAGACTGGGCAATAACATAAAATTCTCGATGGTAATTCGAGTATTTTTGTTTGGCTTCGTTTAATTTCTCACTAAATTAAGAAACTGGATGTCCCTCTGGACTTAATACACCACTGATACCAACACCAGAAGCATCACAAGCGACCTCAAATGCGTGGCTAAAATCAGGAAGTCTCGGAACATGAGTCGTCGTCAATCTCTCCTTAATCTCCCCAAATGCCCCAGTGGTCGCGGCGGTCCACTGAAATTGGCCCTTCCGAAGGAAGCTTGTGAATGGGGGTCATGATCGTACTGAACACCTGGACAAACCTCTAATAGAAGGCTGCAAGTCCGTGGAAGCTGTGAGCCTCGTGGATGGTCGCAGGCACAGGCCAGTATCGAATGGACTTCACCTTCTCAGGGGCGACAGAAACTCCAGTGGATGATACAATGAATCCCAGAAAATGACTAGACTCAGAAAGGAATGAGCACTTATTCAAATCCACGTGCAATTTCTCTCGGCAGAGGGTGCCAAAGAGAAGTCTCAGATGATCGAGGTGGTTGGTCTAGGTCTGGCTATAGATCAATATATCGTCAAAGTACACCACCAGAAACTTGATCATGTAGGGTCGTAAGACCTGCGCCATGACTCTCATGAACATACTTGGGGCGTTCGATAGCCCAAATGACATGACTAGCCACTCGTACAGACCATCCATGGTCTTGAATGTTATCTTCCATTCGTCTCCCTCACAAATTCGAATCTGGTGGTACCCACTATTAGCATTATTAGCTTTATGTCTTTATCCTTTACTTGTCCTTATATAGAGGACCCCTGTAATGTAATGAACTACTAGATTTTCTCTCGCAACATGGTATCAGAGCCATTTCCCGTGCCCTAATTCCCGCTCGCGTTCCGCCGCTCGTCTCCCGCTCGCGACTCCCGCCGCTCGTCTCCCGCTCGCGTTCCGCCGCTCGTCTCCCGCCAGCGCTCCTCTCCCGCTCGCGTCTCCCACTAGCGACCGCCGTCCAGTCGCTCGCGCCCTCCGCTCGCCAGCGCACCGTCTCGCCGTCCAGTCGCTCGCGTCCTCCGCTCGCCAGCCCACTCGCGCCCTCCTCTGCTCCTCTCCACCTCTTCTAATGGCGCCGGAATAGTGCCCTTGCTTCCTCTGGCGCCTCCTGCCCTTGTGATGCTTTGATGGCCGGTTCCCTTTGCCTCTTGATGCCCTAATTTTTTGGGTTTCCTCCCTTTCCGGATTTCTATTCCGGCTTGCTCTTTCTCTCAGGATTTCTATTCCTGTGTTATGGGATCTAGTGGAGCGGATTCTCTCTCTCCCTCTACCGGTGGTACTCCGGCCCCTCTTTCTGCTGGCCCTCCTTCGTCGGTCTTCTACCGTGGAACCACCGATCACAATACCTCTCAGATAACTACTATCCGGCTTGATGAATCCAATTATCTCTCCTGGTCCCGTTCTATTACCCTGGCGCTTAAAAGTCGGCGTCTCTTTGGCTATGTCTCCGGCCACATGCTGGAACCTGATCGGACTTCTTCTGAATGGCCGCAGTGGGAATCCGAGAATTCCTTGGTCATGTCTTGGCTAACCAACTCGATGCAAGATTCCATTGCCCGCAACAACCTTTTTCTTGACAGTGCTTCTGCTATTTGGTGTCGTGCAGAGTCTACATACTCTCGCCGCGGCAATGCTGCTCAGATCTTTCAGCTTCGCCGCCAGATCAGCTTACTCCGTCAGGGCGACCGTCCTCCTTCAGCGTATTACTTAGAGTTCACTCAGCTTTATCAAGAGTATGATCATTTTGATCCTCCTGTCTTTGTTAGTCCTGTTGATGAGGCGATGGTTCGGGTCCGGGATGACCGCAATCGCATATTTGAGTTCCTTCATGACTTGCACCGCGACTTTGCTCAGATCAGTGTTCAGATTCTGTGGCGATTGTCGATCCCTTCTCTTTCTGAGGTCTATAGCATTGTGCAGCAGGAGTTTGATCGTCGTCAAACCCTTCTTCTGGACCGTGTGCCAGAGGGCTCTGCTCTGGCTGCTACCATCCCCTCCCTTCTTAGCACTTGTCCATCCGGGGATCCCAGGTGGAGGAGCTCAGATAAGGACCATCTCCTCTGTGATTACTGTGGCAAGAGTCGCCACACTCGGGATACCTGCTTCAAGCTTCATGGGTTCCCTGCCCCGAGAGGGGGTGCCCCGCCCCGTGGAGGTCGTGGTTCTGGACGCTCCTCGGGTCGTCATGTAGTCCCCCGTGCGGCCCATCTTACTGACGCTACTGTCGATGTTTCTCCTGGCTGCTCTAGTACTGATGCCCCTGCCACTCCTGGTGCTTTTACTGCGGATGAGGTGCTTGCTCTTCGACGCCTGATGCATGGTCTTTCTACGGAGCCTTCTGCCTCTTCCTCCTACGCTCATACGGGACTGTCAGGTGCTCACTCTGCCGTTTCTTCTCTGTCCACTCACTGGGTCATTGACTCTGGGGCCACGGATCACATGACCGGGTCCTCTAAAGATTTTGTCTTCTATACTCCTCTTTCTGGGCGTGATAAGGTGAGCATTGCTGATGGTTCTCTTTCCTCCATTGCTGGCAAGGGAACCATCTCCTGCTCCTCCCTCACCTTGTCCTCTGTCCTTCACGTGCCCTCCTTTACTCGTAATCTGCTTTCAATTAGTCATTTGACCAACTCCATGCATTGCTCTGTGACATTTCTTCCGTCTTCTTGTGTGTTTTAGGACCTGACGACGGGGAAGGTGATTGGCTCTGGTAGCATGGTGAATGGACTCTATGTGCTTGACTCTGGTGCTGCTTCCTCTACTCCAGCTCTTCATTCCAGCATTGTTCATCCTTTGTACTTCTGGCACTGTCACCTGGGACACCATTCTCTTTCTGTTTTGAAATTGTTGTTTCCTGCAATGTCTGCTGTTTTTTTTGAGTCTTTTGTGTGTGATGTCTGTACTGTCAACAAACATCATCGTACTTCATTTCAACATGTTTTGTTGCCTAGTTCTATTCCATTTGCTGTTATTCATACTGATATCTGAGGCCCCTGCTCGGTCCCTTCTATTTCCGGTTGTACGTGGTTTGTTACGTTTATTGATTGTTTCTCACGTACCTGGTTATATTTGATTCGTCACAAGAGTGATGTGTTTTCTGTTTTCCGACAATTCCATGCCATGATCTCCACTCAATTTCAGTCCCACATTAAAATTCTTCGCAGTGACAATGACCGTGAATACATGAATTCACAGTTTGAGCGCTACCTTATTGATCACGGCATCCTCCACAAGACTACCTGTGCGTATTCCCCTGCTCAAAATGGCGTTGCTGAGCGGAAAAATCGCCATCTGTTGGAGGTTGCTCGGTGCCTATTGTCCACAATGCATCTCCCAAAATTCTATTGGGGCGATGCCGTCCTCACTGCTGCATACCTCATCAATCGGATGCCCTCCCGTGTCCTCGGAAACTCTACTCCTCTAGATACACTTGGTGTGCCTCCTACTCGCCTTCCTCCTAAGGTGTTTGGTTGTGCTTGTTTTGTTCACATCCATCATCCTCGTCCCTCCAAACTTGATCCTCGTGCCCTCAAGTGTGTATTTATTGGTTACTCCCCTACGTAAAAGGGGTACAAGTGTTTTCACCCTCCTACTAGGAAGGTGTTTATTCGCATGGATGTCACATTCCGTGAATCCGAATCCTATTACCCTCTGTCTGCTCCCTCCTCAGGTGTTCCCTCCGTTTCTTTGCCCATACCTCCATCATATCCCTCACTTCAGGGGGAGCCTCTACCAGTGGAAGTGAGTCCTTCTCTACCAGTGGAAGTGAGTCCTCCTATTCAGGGCTCTCCTATATCCTCACCACCGACCTTGCAGGTATATACTTGACGTATAAAGAGGACAAGCACACACGAGCCTGCTATGTTGCCAGAACAGTCAGTGGATCCTGACTCAGGACCTTCTGATTTACCAATTGCTCTTCGAAAAGGTATCCGGTCTTGTACCCGTCATCCTCTACCTAATTATGTATCTTATGATTCCCTGTCTACCTCCTACAAGGCCTATGTCTCCTCTCTTGCTACTTCTATCCCCGTGTCATGACAACAGGCTCTTGAGGTCCCTATGTGGCGAGAGGCAATGGTTGAGGAAATGAAGGCTCTGGAGAAGAACGGAAAAAAAACTTGTTGGGTGCAAGTGGGTGTTCTCTGTGAAACAGAATCCTCAAGGGATTGTTGAGAGATGCAAGACACGGTTGGTTGCAAGGGGTTATACCCAAACCCATGTCATTGATTATCAGGAGACGTTTGCCCCGGTTGCTAAAATGAATACCATCAGGGTATTGGTATCTGTTGTTGCTTGCAAAAATTGGGATCTTCTGCAGTTGGATGTGAAGAATGCCTTCCTCCATGGTGACTTGAAGGAGGTCTATATGTCTATTCCTCCTGGCCTCACTCCCGCTGGTACTGAAGGGAAGGTTTGTAGATTGTTAAGGGTTTTATACGGACTGAAGCAGTCCCCAAGAGCTTGGTTTGGCCGGTTCTATAAGGCGATGGTGTCGTTTGGATACTCTCAGAGCAATGCTGACCATACGTTGTTCATCAAACGTAGGCTTGGGAAAATTACAGTTCTCATTGTGTATGTTGACGACATTGTTATAACTGGTGATGATCATGAAAAATTCAGAATCTGAAACAGAAGCTTGCCAGAGAGTTTGAGGTCAAGAACCTAGGAAAACTCAAGTATTTCATGGGAATTGAAGTTGCAAGATCAAAGCAAGAGATCTTTCTCTCAGCAGAAATACATGTTAGATCTTCTTGAGAAGATGAGGATGAGTGGGTGCAGACCTGATAATACTCCAATTGAGGCAAATCACCGATTGGGGCGTGATGATGAAGAGGAGATCGAAGATATTTCAGGGTTCCAAAGGTTAGTGGGGAGGCTGATATATCTGTCTCACACTCGTCCGGATATCTCCTATGCGGTGAGTGTCGTGAGTCAGTACATGCATGCTCCAAAGACACGATACATGAATGAGGCACACAGAATTCTTCGGTATGTCAAGTCTTCATCAGGAAGGGGAGTTTTGTTTTCCCCGAATTACGACCCAAAGATTGAAGTCTATACTGATGCTGATTGGGCTGGATCTATGGATGATAGGTGATCCACCTCTGGATATTGCTCTCTTATTGGGGGTAACCTTGTTACTTGGAGAAGCAAGAAGCAACAGGTTGTAGCACGATCTAGTGCGGAGGCTGAGTTTAGAGCTATGGCCCATGGGGTCTGTGAAGGATTGTGGCATCGGGGCTTATTGAGCGACCTTGGTCTCGTGGAAGAGGGACCCATCCGCCTGTATTGTGACAATAAGTCGTCCATCAGTATCGCTCACAATCCAGTTCAACATGACCGGACAAAACACATCGAGGTGGACCGACACTTTATTAAGGAGAATATTGAAAGAGGAATCATATGTACACCCTTTGTGCCCTCCAACGAGCAACTTGCCGACATTCTCACCAAAGGATTGAGTGGAAATTCATTTGACCAGATTGTGAACCTGCGCATGAGCGATTGTGAGAGAAGCACATGCGCCAACTATCGTCCTTCTTAAGGGTAAGAAGGGCGAGAACCGCACACAGACTCAAGCTCTCACAAATAAATTGCTTCTGAAGAAGGTCATCAACCTACCTCTTGAGCTCAGCGTGCTCATCAGGGTGCATACGATAATGGGGCAAGTTCGGGAGAGAAGCCCACGGGACCAAGTCAATAGCGTGTTGAATGTCCCGTGGAGGGGGCAACTCATCTAGTAGCTCATCAGGCATGATATCCGCAAACTCATCCAAAAGGGGACGTTGTTGGGGGATTGTCGTCAGGGGGGCATTCAGAAGCTATAGTGCTTGCCACAACATAAATGATATCAGACTCAATGTTATCTCGCAGAAACTCGCCTTGCCTCAAGATATGTAGGGGTCTCGAGGCGCTCGTGCTCATAGAAGGCTCAATCTGACCCTTGAATTTCTCCTTGGGTTGGGTAGGTGACAGTGTAATCTTTTGTCACTTGTCATAAAAGACACACGTGTTCGAGCGGCCAAAACACGTGATATCACGATCAAATAGCCAGGGGCGGCCGAGCAACATATGGGCAACGTCTATGGGAATGACATCGCACCAGACCTGATCCTGGAATGAGGCGGTGCTAATCGGTATGAGACAACACTGGGTGACGCGGATCGCTATCTTATCTACCCAGACAACGTAATAGGGGTGTGGGTGAGGCCCAACATTCACCTGCATACGATCAAGACCCTTTTGGGCCACTATATTCATGCAACTTCCACTATCGATAGCTAACTTACAGGGACCGCCTGCACTAGGAAAGTACGTGTAGAATATGGTAGTGCTACGTCAATCCTCATCTACACGTGGTGTGTGTAGGAGGAGTCCAATCACTTCCGTCTCTAAGGGTCGCTCAGCGTCACTCTCTGATCCTTCCTCAACAGTGGAGGTGATCTCCTCAGTAACCTCCTCATCTTCTTCTAAACCCTTCTCCTCGTCCTCAACTAGCAGACTTCGCGTGGGGCTCCACGAGCCACGTGTCCTCTGCCAGAACATCTATAACACAAAATACCCTCAGGTCACATGCCACAAGTGACGACGGCATTGCCCTTCGTGTCCGTAGGAACACGTGGGGACGCAACCACGGTGGTCTGTGGTAGAGCGGGATTCCTATAAGTCGAGGTATCAGTCCTGTAACACCCTCATATTTCGCCACTCATTTTAATTTATTTTCTCTCCCCGATGATGAAAAATGCACATTCAAATTTTCGTAATATTTTGACGGAATTTGTTTTTAATTTTCATTTTGGAATTTCTTTTATTTGGTCTTTTGGATGATATTGTGTTGCCCTTTGAGTTATTTGGGCTTTCATGGGCTTGCAGCACTTGTTGGGCTGATTCCTCCTTTGGCTGGTTGAATTTACTTGTTGGCTGTCTTGCATTTACTGGGCTTATTAAGTGCTGGCTTGCTGCCTTGTTAAGTGCTGGTTGGCTGTGTATGTGCTGGCTTGTTGAGATTTATTTGGGTTCGGGCAAGGCCATCTGGAGCGGTGCCGCTTGCAGCTCGCCGCTTCTATCGTTGTTATAAGGAAATCCCGAGCTTAATTTCTCTCGCACTGCTATTTCGTCGACTCTCTGTTCTGCGATTTCTCGTCTCCTTTTCCCTCCGGCTGCTCTACTTCGACAAGAGAAGTACTTCTCCTTCTTCTTCATTCTCCCTGTGCCGTCGTCGCAGGGTTACTGTGCCATCGTCGCTGGGTTGCTGTGCCGATCAACTTTGTTGTGTCGACGCTGCTCCGCTTCTGTCGTCTCTGTGCCGACAGCGAGTTGTTGTTATGGCTGCTGCTACTGCCCGATTCTGCTTCTCTTTGCTACTATTCCTTTTCTTTTGTTATACTGAGCTGTTGTGCTCCCTCTTGCGGCTACCTTCTTTCCTGTGTAGCGACTGTTGCCCCGATTCGGTTACCTACCGAGCTTCAGTGAGGCTGTTTTGTGCCCTTTCTCCTTTCCTTCTTGCTGTAAGGAAATTCCCACTTTTCCCATTGGCAGGTTTGGTTTATTTTCTCGTTACTTGGCTAAATTGCTTTATATTAGTATTGAGAGGGAACTATTTAGTGCTGATTTTGTGTCAGTAACTTGCTGGATACAATTTTGAGAGTTGATATTTGCTGGACAGCCACTTTATTAGCTGGTTCATATGGTGTTTTAGTTTATTTTATAAGTTGTTTCACGCATATTTTGAAACGAATTTCCATATTAAGGTGATTTCGAGCTATTTTGAGTCATTTTGGCTAATTTGTGCCGTTTAGTCGGCCAAGATTCAGATTTTCAGTCTCAAAAGAAGACTGTTGTGGGTTAGATACCTTTTTGGACATTCTTGATTTTTCTTTTACTTTTCGAGATTTGAGCGTATTTTTGGTAAGCTTTTTGCTACGAATTTCAAGTGACGCAACCCAATAAACGTTCGTATAATTTCAGTGGTTTCCAAGACCCCAAAACCAGAGGATGGCGTCACAAGAGAACCGTGGCGGAAATACGAACTTGGACAGAGGCAAAGCGGTTGTGTGTTTCTTATTTCTTGATTTAGTTTACTCACTTTCCTATTCTGCTTCATTTTATGAAATAAACAAGTGTCTGTTCATATGAGTTTAACTCGTTCAGATATCGTGGGGGATAAAATGTGGGCGAGGGAAAAACATGAAATCGATATATTTATTTCTGAGGGGATCATTTTTATTATAAACTCATATTTACACGCCAAGATAATAATTTAAAACTCTACATGGGAAAATGTGATGTTTTCGAATCCGATGATGTGGAGGCATCCACTGATGGATTCACCAGTAGGGGTGAGCCTACAATTACGTCCTTTGGGGGCTGGGCCCAATTCAAGTTTGCATCACTGAAGCATTTCCTATTTTATGTAACTCAAATTAAGGGGTAAATTAAGATTCAACTTTGAAAATGAAATTATTTATTATTGTATTGTATGCATATTGATAGTATCTACATTGTTTGCATGTACAACACTTCACGAAATATTTATCTCACCTAGTCATAATTTTTATGACTAACCCTTAGTGGATTCATTTTTTTTCAGACAACAGGTGTGACTCCAAGTGTACGGCGGAGGTTCGCGCCGGAAGAATTAGAACAGTTATGGCTAAATGTTTACAGAGGAATCAAATAAGGTTCTGAGAGTCATAGATTACTCTGTTCAGAAAATTATTATAAAGTTTTATCAGATTTTGAGTAAGCACCTGTATGATCGTGTAAATAAATAAAAGAATGGAATAAGAAGTTCTGTATTACTGTTTTTGTACTGTGTTTTTCTTTCCTACGATCCACTAGTGAAAATTAATGTCGATCATTTTGGGAAGCCTGAAAAAAGGGTCTTCACAATTGGTATCAGAGGAAGGTTTATTTTCAATATGTGTGGTCGTAGGTAGTACGAAAATATAACACAAATGTTAATATGTAACTTAATTAAATCAACTTCGTGTATAGGAACCCATCCAAGTTTATTCTAGCCGCCGCAGTCAACGCCGTCGAGAGAATCAAGAAGATCATGACCATCAAGCAGCTACCAGGTCCGAGGGAAGTGACAACGGGCATCAACACCATCGGCGTCCTTTGGATTTCGTGCTATCAATAGCAGAAGCTTTTAAGTTAGTTTTCCCAACGTTAGCTGCTTTAGGACCCACACTTCCCCAAGAGAATCCTAACCCACCACATCAACCACAGCAACATCCAATGAACCCTCCTCCAAATCTCCCCCCAAGAGTAGAAGCTCTGGCATTCTAATACCGTCAAATGGACTATGATCTGAAACAGTTTATGGAGTTTAAGCCACCATCTTTTGTAGGAGGTCTGTCTCCCTTAAAAACAGAAGATTGGATACTCCGTATTGAAACCATCTTCCAGGTCATGCGCTGCCAGGAGGACTGGAAAGTTGAACTCACATCATTTTTACTTGAAGGCGCAGCAAAGCGTTGGTGGAACAACTTAGTCGCCATAAAATTTGCCAGACATAACCTGGTATCATGGCCAGACTTTATCCAGGAATTTACAAATTGGTTTGTGCCGCGATCGGAGAAAAGAGTCCTACACGACCAATTCCTGCGACTAGTTCAAAGGACAAAAACAGTTCTACAATATGAGATGGAATTCTCAAAATTAGCATATTATGTCAATTCTCTCGTACCCTCAGAAGAAGATCGTTGTAGGCAATTTCAACAAGAACTGCAGGACGACATTCGCAATCTACTTGTGCCTCTGGATATCCTAGAATATGGAAAGTCGATCGAGCGAGCGCGATTAGTGGAGATCGATCAAAGGCAAAACACAGAAATATCGAGATAGTGGGAAGAGAAAAGCCACGTAAATCGCAACTCAAAGTGAAGTATAGGGCAAAGATGTTGCTAAGACAATACAAACTGGTCCATCAACCAGTAACGCGTCCCAAGCAAACTCAACGAAATGCGTCAAGTGTAATCGATTTCATAAAGGAGAATGTTTGATTGGGGCATATTATTATTGCCGTCAGCCGGGGCATACAAAGAAAATTGTCCAAAGCTCATGAATAAGGAAATTAATTCTTATGGACAGTTTCCTCTACAACAACAATTATATCAAATGCTTACTGAATCCTTAGCGTCAGCACCTGCTCCGGCACCTGCCTCAGCACCTGCTCCAATACCTCCGCCATAAGTTCCGGAAGAGAGATTGATTATGCCACGATCATTTACGTATAACAAAAAATAAATGTAGCCTCCGTAAATGTGAATATTGTAAATATTCTCTTGCTAAATAAAGTGACATTTATCTTTTCGAGGACGAAAAGTTCTTTTAGGAGGAAAGAATTGTAACACCCTCATATTTCGCTCACTCATTTTAATTTATTTTCTCTCCCCGATGATGAAAAAGGAACATTCAAATTTTCGCAATATTTTGACGGAATTTGTTTTTTATTTTCATTTTGGTATTTCTTTTTTTTGGTCTCTTGGATGAGATTTGGTTGCCCTTTGAGTTATTTGGGCTTTCATGGGCTTGCAGCACTTGTTGGGTTGATTCCTCCTTTGGCTGGTTGAATTTACTTGTTGGCTGTCTTGCATTTGCTGGGCTTATTACGTGTTGGTTGGCTGCCTTGCTAAGTGCTGGTTGGTTGTGTATTTGCTGGCTTGTTGAGGTTTATTTGGGTTCGGGCAAGGCCATCTGGAGCGGTGCCGCTCGCCGCTCGCCGCTTCAATCGCTGTTATAAGGAAATGCCGAGCTTAATTTCTCCTGCACTGCTATTTCGTCGTCTCTCTGTTCTGCGATTTCTTGTCTCCTTTTCCCTCTGGCTGCTCTACTTCGACAAGAGAAGTACTTCTTCTCATTCTTCTTCTTCATTCTCCCTGTGCAGTCGTCGCTGGGTTGTTGTGCCGTCGTCGCTGGGTTGCTGTGCCGATCGACTTTGCTGTGCCGACGCTGCTCCGCTTCTGTCGTCTCTGTGCCGACAGCGAGTTGTTGTTAGGGCTGTTGCTACTGCCCGATTCTGCTTCTCTCTGCTACTATTCCTTTTCTTCTGCTATACCGAGCTGTTGTGCTCCCTCCTGCGCCTACCTTCTTTCCTGTGTAGCGACTGCTGCCCCGATTCGGTTACCTACCGAGCTTTAGTGAGGTTGTTCTGTGCCCTTTCTCCTCTCCTTCTTGCTGTAAGGAAATTCCATATTTTCTCATTGGCTGGTTTGGTTTATTTTCTCGTTACTTGGCTAAATTGCTTTATATTAGTATTGAAAAGGAACTATTTAGTGCTGATTTTGTGTCAGTAACTTGCTGGATACAATTTTGGGAGTTGATATTTGCTGGACAGCCACTTTATTAGCTGGTTCATATGGTGTTTTACTTGAATTTATAATTTGTTTCACGCATATTTTGAAACGAATTTCCATATTCAGGTGATTTCGAGCTATTTCGAGCCATTTTGGCTAATTTGTGTCGTTTAGTCGGTCAAGATTCAGATTTTCAGTCTCACAAGAGGACTGTTGTGGGTTGGATACCTTGTTGGACATTCTTGATTTTTCTTTTACTTTTTGAGATTTAAGCGTATTTTTGGTAAGCTTTTCGCTACGAATTTCAAGTGACGCAACCCAATAAAAGTGTGTATAATTTCAGTGGTTTCCAAGACCCCAAAACTAGAGGACCGTGGCGGAAATGCGAACTTGGACAGAGGCAAAGTTGTTGTGAGTTTCTTATTTCTTGATTTAGTTTACTCACTTTCCTATTCTGCTTCATTTTATGAAATAAACAAATGTCTGTTCATATTTGGTTTAATTCATTCAGATATCGTGGGGGATAAAATGTGGGCGAGGGAAAAACATGAAAGCGATATATTTATTTCTAAGGACATCATTTTTATTATAAACTCTTTTTTACACGCCAAAATAATAATTTAAAACTCTGCATGAGGAAATGTGATGGTTTCGAATCCGATGATGTGGAGACATCCACTGATTGATTCACCAGTAGGGGTGAGTCTACAATTACGTCCTTCGAGGGCGGGGCCCAATTCAAGTTTGCATCACCAGAACATTTCTTATTTTATGTAACTCAAATTAAGGGGTAAATTAAGATTCAGCTTTGAAAATGAAATTATTTATTATTGTACTGTATGCATATTGATAGTATCTCCATTGTTTGCATGTACAACATTTCACGAAATATTTATCTCACCTAGTTATAATTTTTATGACTAACCCTTAGTGGATTCATTTTTTTCAGACAACAGGTGTGACTCCAAGTTTACGGCGGAGGTTCGCATCGGAAGAATTAGAACAAGTATGGCTAAATGTCTACAAAGGAATCGAAGAAAGTTCTGAGAGTCATAGATTACTCTGTTCAGAAAATTATTGTAAATTTTTATCAGATTTTGAGTAAGCACATGTATGATCGTGTAAATAAATAAAAGAATGGAATAAGAAGTTTTGTGTTACTCTTTTTATACTGTGTTTTTCTTTCTACGATCCACTAGTCTCAATACTAATTGGGAGGGTCCTTACATAGTCAAAGAGGTTCTAAAGTCGGGAGAGTACCACCACCAGAATGTGGAGGGAGATTCCCTGGGTCACACTTGGAGTGACGATGATCTGAAGCATTTTTACCCCTAGTCTAAATGACAAGATTGCATGTTTTTTGTGATTTATCACTTGCAGTTTATTTCTCTTTGAGTATGGGTGGAGTTTTCTCATAATATCATGATAATTGAAGTAACGGCGATGGGGAACCAACTTGCGTTTTTACCCCCTAGTCTAAATTAATGTCGATCATTTTGGGAAGCCCGGAAAAATGGTCTTCACAAGTCCTAGAGGGGAACTGCCTCGTGCTAGATGATCGGAGGTACTGCTCGTACTCTAAAGCGAGCTAAAATATTTGGTCGACGGTCTCGAGACGATGGGGAACCAGCTCTCTCTGAATCACAGAACATAGGCCGGCCTTAAAACGAGAGACAGTGACAATGAGCTACTCCAAGATGTCACTCATAACGACAAGTTCATCGAAGCGAGCCATATACTCAGCTACAGTAAGTGATCCCTGTCATAAGTTCTACAACTGGTCAAGTAACTGGTCTCAGTAGGAGGCAGGGAGATATTTATCTTTCAGTCTTTGCTCCATATCATCCCATCGGGTGATAGAATAATAGCCATCCCGCTCAACATCTCTCTCTACACTAATCTAGAATACTTTGGCCTACCCGACCAACTTCATTTTGGCGAAGCGAACACAACGTTCGTCGCTCATATCATACCACTCAAAACAATAGTTCATGTCTAGGAGTCAATCGCTGAAAGCTTTTGGTTCCAGACGAACATCAAATGAGGGGGCGTCGAGGCGAATATGACGAGTGATATTGTAGGCATGATCACCTCTCCGTGCGTCGGGGTAATCCTCAGGATAATCATCATGGGCGTAATCATATCGAGCAAGTGGGGGATCACATTCTCTGCGCCCCGAGGGATAATATTCATCACGATGATGGTCGCAGCGACCGTGTGGGGGCACGCGATCTCTGGGGTCAGGCTGAGGCCGTTGGGGCACACGATACTCATCACGCTGGTCTGGGTTCCTATCACGAGCCGGAGCCCGTCTACGCTCAATTGCAAGATCGGGATTCCGCCTTGTCGGCAGTGTTGGGGCTCTGGGAGGAATATCACAATGATAACGGTCTACGGGAGGCTGACGATCCATCGGACGTTGGTCAAGACGAGGAGCATCGGGATCATCCTCAAGCGAATCATCGTGCTGTGTTGGAGTGTCAATGACATTCTCTAAGTGATCTAAACGGAGGTTCACCTCAGCAAACTCATGACGCACGTCGTCAAATTGGGTACCTAAAGTGTCTAGACGATCTAGAATACGACGTTGAAACTTAGCAAAAGCGGCACATGAATTTGAGCTCGTCGTTCGGTCGTCGGTGACTAGTGGATCTGACATGCTTGCTCTAAAAATCCTACCACTACAGAGCATGCAAACGGCCCAACCTGGGCTCTGATACCAATTTATGTAGGGTAGGCTAAGGGGTGCACAAAATCAAGACTTCTAGGGGTGAAAATGTAGACTTGACACAATAACCCAAACCTATATGCAATGATTTCGTCGGTGACGGCGACCAATTACGACGAGCAATATAAATCAGTAACCCACGCAACAATAATTAAAGCAGAAAACATGTGTTCAGTAAACAAGCATTAGATAGCTCTCCTTCGCTAGGAGGGCCAAGGCAAAGCGTGCGGTGAATGAATCCAACCTGCAAGTCACTAGAGATACGAGACAATTTTCCACATGCAATTTATCCAAACAAATAGGATAGTCAAACCAATAAAAAAATGCTGAAAATAATCATCCAAATACAACAAGTGGTTCACCAAAGTATTGGGCTGACCAAGGCATTGAAGATTCCGGAGCTGGATGCGTTTTGACGGCGATTTAATGTTGAACCGGTGGCGTGGAAATAGCGTGGGTGGTTGTCCTCGGTCGTGGAAGGTGGAATCGGGTCGGAAATGGATAGATCCGGCCACGTAGGTGTGGATTCGAGCGGGGGTTGATAGATCTGATGATTTGATAGTGGATCCAGGCTAGGGAATAAAGGAAGGGTGAGGATAAAAGTCGGATCTGTGCTGGACTGCCTAGGTCCGGGCGACTTGGGTGCGGGAGGGGGATGCAAGGGTGATTCCACGGAGGAGGAGGTGGGGTTCGGCTTTGGGCTGTGGATGGAGGAGAGGCTGCGATGGGGGTAAGAGGCTGGGCGGCGGCTGTAGATAGGCCGCCAGAATAGAGCATGGGCTACGAATGGTGGATTGGGTAGGGAAAACCAGGGGGAAGGGTTCAGCGGGTTTGCTGGAAGTGGAATAACCGGCGGCTGTAGGAGCAATGGGTCGGTCGACGGTTTGGAGGGCTATAGAGGCTATGGAAGGAGGATTCAAGGTGGGAGAAAGAGGGCTATGGATGGGTAGTACCTTGGGGGAAGATTGAGCACCTAAGAGTCGTCACATAGCATCGTGGGTTGATCGCAGGGTTCCGGGATTGAACTCTCCAAAAACCTGCAACACCTAAAACCAACCCACTACCTATCTATTTATAATAATAGAAAGAACTAGGACATCCCACCATCGACAACTATGATTGGCCGGAAGTGGGGTCAGTCAAATACATCAAATAAAAACCAAAAATGCTAAAGTAATATATCAAAAAGATTTGCGATGTGGATCAAGATGCATCTGCGGAGTCGGATCGGAGATCCGACCAAGCCCTTATGCACGAGCACACGAACGTGGGTCCCGCCTAGCGGCGAACTCCTCCTGGTGCATGATCTGATGGATCCCCATCACAATTGCTTACTATATGGAAAAAACACTATTTGGTGAAACAAATATCTTTTTGATTTTACCCCTTCTTTATTACTTATAACAACAACATTCAAGCCTTTATCCCACTATAGTGGGATCGACTATGGATCTTTTGTCGTCATTGTGCCCTATCTTTTGTCATAATCTCACTAATGCCTAAGTACATCATGTCTTTCCTTACAATTTCATTCCAAGTCTTTATTGGTCTACCCCTCCCTCATTTAACATGCCTAGTGACTAAACTCTCACAACGCCTAACATGCGCCTCTTTATTACTTATCTTAAAAAAATTTAAAAGTGTGCATAATTTGTGTATTTTATTATTTTTTAAAATATGCGCTCTTCTCTTAATTTCTATTATGTATTCGACTACAAATTTTCAAGAAGACAATGAGCGGCATATGAACTGTCACACCGTGGCACGAGAGAACCTCGTGCGCGACTGCTTGCTATATAAGAATAATAATCATATGAGAATAGAAGGTTACTTTGATGCTGATTGGGCGGGTCTCCTTATGACTGCAGATCCACAACTGGCTAATGCCTGTTAATAGGAAGAAACATTGGTTCATGGAAAGTAAGAAACAACATACCAAGGTTAGATCTAATGTTGATTCTCAATACCAGGCTATAGCGCAAACCACTTGTAAACTTGTCTGGGTCAAAAAAATTTTAACTGAATTAAAACAGAAATCAGAGGTCTTGTCGAATTAATGTATATGACAATGTTGTTGCTATGCATATAGCCTCTAATCATGTGATTCATGAATGCACTAAATATATTGAGATGCATTGTGACTTTGTGTAGGAAAAATTGCAAACGAAACTATCAAGATCAAGTTCGTCGAGACTAATAATCAATTTGCTAACAACTTTACAAAAGTCTATAACTGAGATCAAGATTAAACATATAAGAGACAAGCTTGGCAGTGCTAATATCATGGCTCCTTCCCTGGTGCAGCTTGAGGAGTGTGAGACAACTTTACAAAAGTATATAACTGAGATCAAGATTAAACATACAAGAGACAAGCTTGGCAGTGCTAATATCATGGCTCCTTCCCTGATGCAGCTTGAGGAGTGTGAGAGGGCCGCAAGAACTGAGTCACCAAGTGGCGACCATATCACCTAATAAGCATGAGGTATATAAATATATATTTCGTCCTCCTAATATGTTATGAAATGGAAATCCAGAAGGGGAGTCAGCTAGGGCTTGTCCAAGCACGGCATCGTGAACTTCGTCGGTGCATATATGCACTTACAATCCTTTTCCAAACGTTTCAGTGAGAAACAATTACAAATATATGTTTTCTACCCAACTCTTACTACAGAAAATGTTGCTTTTAGTTCTTATTTGTAATTTGCATCTGTATGCATTACCTGAAGAAAATTTTTAGAGTTCTGATACCAAGGAGAAGCCATTACTGATGTTAGAAAACAACTTGTAAAGGCCCATTTAGTGGCCTATTATAGGCTTTATTCTTCCACTTGTATTAGTCTCACATCATGTAAAAGGGATCTATCTCTCTCTCTTCTCCCTATATATTTGTACTCTTATTTATATTTTACAATTTAAGAAATATACATAAGGTTTACTCCATTCTCTAACATGGTATCAGAGCTCTGATCCTCCTGGGTGGTATGTTCCTTTTTAACCGCCGCCTCTGCTTCTTCCCGGGCAGACTCATGCCGCCGTCCGCCGGTCCCTGTTCGCCTCCTACTCGCCGGTCTCTTATTTCGTTACCCGCTCCTCTTCCGTGGCTCCACTTCTTCTTTCCCCCTTCCCCCCATCCCAAGCTTTTATAGCTTCCTTGGTGGGGCCCTCAGACAGCTTTTCTCGCGGATTCCTCCCTCTCTACCGGCTCGACCTCTTCCTCTTTGTCGGCCCGCTTCTATCCGCGACGGTCTGTTTCTATCCGCTTCAGCCTCTTCTTGTCGCGGACTGTTCTTTCCCGCTCGACCTCTTCTTGTCGCGGATTGATTCTCTCTATCACGGACTGCGGACTGTCTCTATCCGTTGCGGCCTCTTCTCTTCTAACCGCCACGGAGTGCTTGCTGTACTTCGCTTGCAGCACGAGGTTTTCTTACTCTTGTGCGGTTTCCTCTAGCCGTTGCGGCCTCTTCTTTTCTAGTCGCGGGTTGCTCTTGCCAACTTTCTCTTCTAGTTGCGGCCTCTTCTCTTCTCGCTGTGGACTGCTCTTGTCGACCCTCTCTTCTTGCCGCGACCTCTCTACACCGTGCTCTCAGTCCGCCTATCTTAGCACTGCTCGTCTAGTCGCTGTGGATTCTCCGTAGCCGCTGTCTGCTGCGACCTTCCTGCTTCCTGGAGTCCGCTGCGGATTCTTCTCTAGTCGCTGCAGATTTTTGTACTCTTCTTGGTATATTTGCTAGCGGCATCTCTCTGCGGCCTTCTCTAGTCGTTGTCTGTTGTGCTGTCCTATGCGGTCTCCTGTCTGGCGGCTTTCTCTTCTCTAGTCGCTGCGGATTCTCTATAGCTGTTGTTCGCTATAACCTTTCCTGCTTTCAGGAGCCCGCTGCGGATTCTTCTCTAGTCGCTGCGGTCTTCTGTTCTCTACGGCCTTCTCCTCTATTCGCTAGTCGTTGCCGACTTCTCTTGAGTTTATTCGTTAACCGTCTGTCTCTCTTGATGTCATGGACTCCACGGTTGCTTCCTCTCTTCCCTCTCGTGCTGCGGCTCCCTCTCCTGAAGTCCGCGATGAGCTTCAGATCACCACCATCTCTCTCAGTGGAAAACATAATTTTGTAGAATGGGTGCATTCTGTTCGTCGTGCTCTACAAACCAAAGGTCTTCTTCATCACCTTGTCCGCGACGTTCTTATTGCTCCTACTGACGAATGGTTGTGTGACGACGGTCGAGTCCAATCTTGGATCCTCAATTCCATGGACACCGAACCCTGTCACATGGCTATATATCATGAGACGGACAAGGCAATGTGGGAGGAGTTTCATTCTCTCTACTCTGGAGAAGACAGCTTGCTACATCTATTTGACATCATCTCTGCGCTTCAAACGTTGGCTCCCGGCACAACGAGTGATTTGCCTTCTTTTGTTGTAAAGGCCAAAACTCTGGTGGAGGCCTGGATACAACATCAGTCTTCCTCTATAGATATTGCTACACAACGGGCACAAAAGGAAGCAGTTGGGATTGCGATGATGATAGCCTGAGTTCCACCCCACCTCAACAGTGTCCGGGCTCACATTCTTTCCTCCTCTACCATGCCCTCACTGTCTGATGTCTGCTTTATGCTGCTCAAGGTTACCTCCCCCCCCCCTCTGAGGTTCCAACAAATTTCACTCCCGCTCTCCTTCGGTAGCCCCTCTTACCTACTCCTGCTCCAGCTCGTGGCTCTTCAACTCGGGGAGGCTGTCATACGTCTCGGGGACGAGGACGTACTGGCCACTCTGCCTTAAAATGTACTTACTATGGTCGAGAAGGTCATCTTGAAGCTACCTGCTACTGCAAGCATGGTCTGTCACCACATCTTGTGGCCTCTGCTACAGCTGATTCTGCACCCACTACAGCTCCTCCACAAGATTCTGATTCTTCAACCTCATAGGATATCACTGCTCTCCGCACCCAACTTCAACAGCTCCAAGGCGTTATCAGTCGCCCATCTGGCTCGGTTGCATCTTTTTCCGTTGAAGGTATATCTTGTATCTCCCATAGCCCCCACTGGATCGTGGACTCGGGTGCTACTCACAACATTACATCTCATAAACCGCCACAATATATACAGTCTGCTTATCCCAAATTCATTACTGTCGCCAATGGCGACACCACTCCGGTCTCTGGCGGGCAGATCTTCGGCTCACCCTCACTCTCCCTTTATCCTCGGTTCTTCATGTGCCAGGATCCCCCTTCAATCTTCTATCAGTTAGTCGCCTTACTCAGGAACTTGACTATTGTATAATATTTTCTCCTTCCTCCTTTGTTGTGCAGGATCGTTGCACGCGAAGTACCATTGGTAAAGGGCGGCTGTCAAATGGATTGTATCTCTTGGACGTTCTACCCACCATCCTCTCTACTGTCTCCGTTGATGATTGACATCGCCGCCTTGGGCATGCTCCCCTCCCGATTCTCAAGAAGGCTCTTCCTGACGTTTCATTACGAGAGCTTACTTGTGAATCATGTATCTATGACAAACATCATCATACTTCGTTTCCTCCTACATGTACCGGAGTGATACTTCGTTCTCTTTAGTTCATTCTAAGACACGGACATAGTTCTACACTATGTTAAAAATCATTCGCACTGACAATGCTCGTGAATATATCGGTCGCACCTTCTCAAATATCTGCACCGAGTTCAGCATCATACATCAAACCTCGTGTGTTTATACCTCTCAACAAAACAGTGTCGTTGAGGGAAAAAATCGTCACCTCCTCGATGTCATCCGGTCTCTCATGTTTCAAATGCAAGTGCTCATTGAATACTGGAACTTTGCGGTTTCTACTGCATGTTATCTTATCAACCGCATGCATTCATCTGTACTCAACTTCGCCTCTCCTTTTAGTCTCCTCTTTCCTTCACCATCTCCTTTCTCTCTCACACACCGTATCTTTGGGTGTGTGTGCTATGTTCATCTTCTTGATCCGCCTACTGACAAGTTCATTGCTCGTGTCACTAAGTGTATGTTCATTGACTACTCTCGCACTTAGAAAGGTTATGTTTGTTACTCTCCTCTTGATGGCAAACTCATTGTTTCGGCTGATGTAACCTTCTCTGAAGATCAATCATTCCACTCCTCTCCTGCCACCACATCCCCACCGTACACGACAGCTCGTCATGTCGTCCCAGTCACCACTCCGTCTCTCCTACCTCTTCCCTCACCACTCCCGGTCCCCTCTCGACCTCCTCCACCGCCACCACCTCTCCGTGTCTATACTCGTCGTCAGTCCAAGAATACTTCACTACAGCAGCTCCCTTCTACCGATAACACTTCGCGGCCTGCTGATCCAGCATCAACCTCTACGACATATCCTTTGGCGAATTATGTCACTACATCGCCTCTCTCTGCCACTCCACCAATTTGTCATTTCTCTTTCTTCCATTTCTATCCCTAATTCTGTGGAGGAAGCGCTTCAACACCCGGGGTAGCGGGCGACCATGGATGATGAAATGACTGCCCTCTGGGCTAACCATACCTGGGATCTGATAACCTTTTCCCCCAGGTCAGTCCTGTGTCAGCTGCAAGTGGGTATTTGTTATAAAACATGTTGCGGATGGAACTGTTGATCGCTTAAAAGCTCTCCTTGTGGCACGTGGTTTCACTCAGCAGCAGAGCCTTGATTATGATGAAACATTCTCCCCGGTTGCCAAGTTGAATACTGTTCGGGTCCTGATCTCCTTGGTCGTCCACCATCAGTGGCCCCTCCATCAATTAGATATTAAAAATGTCTTTATCAATGACGATCTTCAGAAGACAGTTTATATGCACCAACTTCCCGAGTTTGAGACTACGGGGAAGTCTCATGTATGTCATCTTTGGAAGTCTATATATGTTTTCAAACAGTCTCTGCGTGCTTGGTTTGAAAAATTCAGCAAGGTTGTTTGCGAAGTTGGTTTTATACGGAGCTCGACCGACTTCTCACTCTTCACTCGTCATCAGCCAACAAGCACTGTGATTCTCCTTGTATATGTTGATGATATCCTAATTACTGGTGACGACTCTACAGGGATACAACAAATCAAGAAACATTTGAACTCAGCATTTCAGGCAAAAGACCTGAGAAATCTTCGATACTTTCTTGGGCTTGAGGTCGCAAGACAACCTGATGGTCTTGTCTTATCCCAAAGAAAGTACTGTATTGACTTACTTCAAGATGTTGGCTACTCTGAGTGCAAACTTGTGTACACCCTTATGGATGTAAATCACAAGCTTTTTGCACATAGTTTTGATTCTGACCAACTGCTTACAAATCCAGAATACTATCGACGCTTGGTGGAGAAGCTAATTTATCTGACGGTTACTCGACCTGACATCTCATTTACTGTAGGGGTTGTGAGTCGTTTCATGCATGCTTCTCGGACATCTCATCTCCAAGCTGTTGAGCGCATTCTCAGATATCTAAAGACTGCTCCGAGGCAAGGACTTGTTTACAAACCATCTACCTCTCTATCTCTTGTTGCGTACTCTGACGCTGACTATGCAGGATCTCTTGATGATAGACGTTCCACAATTGATTTTTGTACATACTTCGGTGGATACCTCATTACCCGGAGTAGTAAGAATCATATTGTTGTTGCTCGCTCCTCTGCTGAGGCCGAGTACCGTGTTATGACTGTTGTTGTTTCTGAGTTAACATGACTTGAAAGCCTTCTGAATGATTTGGGACTCAAACTATCATCTCCGACGACCCTATTTTGTGACAGTCAAGCAGCGATACATATTGCCAAGAATTCAGTCTTCCATGAACGAACAAACCATATTAAAATTGACTGTCACTTCATTCGAGAAAAAGTCCAATCAAAGACGATAGAATTGGAGCATGTTGGTGGAGACCAGCCCCGATCAGGGCGTCGCAAAAGTGCCCGTCGCCGCACCCGCCCGGACCTCTATCGACCCTGAATGTCGTATTTTATATCTGTGAGAGTATATGTGTATATATATATATATAAGTATAAATATATATATATAACTTATATTTTATATATAAAAGTTATATAAGTTATATATATATACAGGCAACCGTTCAGTCTTACCCTAAGCCCGGTTCAGCGGAGCAGTGCAGAGCAGCGGCGGCCACGATTCTTCCTCCTGCGAGTGCCATTAGATTTAGCACCACTACCACACACCTTTAGGACTAGCCAGTTTGCACACGAATATGCATTGCATCTGCATGATTTGCATAAAGAAATTGAGCGGAAGTTGCATAGTACTTATGATCTTTACGCAACTCAAGCAAACAAGCACAAGAGAGCTACTAGTTTTAAAGAGGATGACTTAGTGATGGTTCGGCTAAATCCAGAACGGTTACCATCGGGAACCGTAAAGAAGCTGGCTGACCGTAGAACTGGACCCTTTAGAGTGGTGAAACGGATTGGGCAGAATGCGTATGAACTTGAGATACCTTCCGTTTGGGGAGCAAATCCTGTTTTTAACGTAGCCGATCTGACTTTATTTCACGATTACCCGCATGAGTTTGTAGATTTTCCATTGTCTTCTCCTCCAATTGATTCTTCTGGGTTGGTGAGTGAGAGTGAGGAGCCACATTCAGGACATACCGATACTCATTTCGCTACTGACACGCCCACTGCAGTTTCTCCCATTTTCACTGACAGCTTACAGGTGGAGCAAGAGATACCAGATGAGTCTACTTTACCAGTTCCCAGAGCTACTGATCGACTTCCGCGACAGATTTTAGTTCCCGAGCAGATATTGGATGACGAGACAGTGACCACTACTGATGGTGGTTTTCAGAGATATTTGGTTCGTTGGCATGACAGACCAGAAACCGAGACCAGCTGGGTCTTGGCCGAGGCGTTACAGCGCATGGATGCTGATCTTCTACAACACTACCGCTCGGAGCACTCACCAGAGATGAGTGATTTCGAGAGGGGGAGAGTTGGTGGAGACCAGCCCCGATCAGGGCGTCGCAAAAGTGCCCGTCGCCGCACCCGCCCGGACCTCTATCGACCCTGAATGTCGTATTTTATATCTGTGAGAGTATATGTGTATATATATATATATAAGTATAAATATATATATATATACATATATCTGTTATATTATATAAATTATATAAAACATATATATATATATATATATATATATATATATAACTTATATTTTATATATAAAAGTTATATAAGTTATATATATATACAGGCAACCGTTCAGTCTTACCCTAAGCCCGGTTCAGCGGAGCAGTGCAGAGCAGCGGCGGCCACGATTCTTCCTCCTGCGAGCGCCATCCGCCATTTCCGGCCCGAAAACGAGCGGGATTCAAGCTCGTCCACTCCCTGCGTGCCGTTCCCCAACGGCGTTGGCCACCACGTTGGTTACAACCGCAGAACGCGATCTCACTCCCGGCGGTTCTACACCACGACGCTACCGCCATGGCCGGGTACCCGAGTTTCTTCTTCACTGATTGTAAACCCTATAAAAGGGGTATGTTTTATATTTTGGCGTTTTGTTGATGAATATGTTGAATTGAAACTTTGTTGTTTGAGTTTTTGCTTCCGATTAATGAATGTTGCGTGTGATTTCCTGTACGAGTTGTCGTGAGGTTGAATGATTTTGATTGTTGCCTCTGTGCTTCCTCTTTTAAGTTCTGCAATTGATGATGTTGAGTGTATGATTTCTGTGGGAATCAAATGCTGAGTTTGGTTTTCGTGCAATGTAAAGGTTGCTACTTTGTCTTGGTGAATTCCGTTGAGAGAGAAGATAGACTGAAAGAGAAGATAAACAGTGGAAGTACTATTGCTTTGGTTGTTCTGCGTAGGTGAGATAAGAATAGGAGTGATATGGGGCTGCTTTGTTTGGTTGCTTGCTGAAACCCGTGAACAGTGAATAGTTTGTGAATTTTGCTAGTGGCTTCCTTAGCAATTGGTGTTTGAGATTTCGCGGAGCCACCGTAAGTGTTGAGATTTCGTGGAACCACTTCGAGCGTGAAGTGCGAGTGAATTTTAGGCGTGTTAGGATTGTGGCTCCTTACTTCGTTGAGTGATCCCGTGGAACCACCTCGTGTGAGGGAGTGTTAATTTCCGTGGTGCCCGTGTGCGAAGGCGGCCGACCTCGGAGTGAAAATCGAAGGTGACGGGGAATTCCTCGCGTGATCGCCATCGACTTCGGATACGGAAAGACGACTCTTTCCGTGGGTAACTTGCTTCTATCCCTTTATTTGCGTGTCTCTATTTTCTCTTAGGATTTAGACTCATTGCTGGGTTTTCGTCAAATTTTGTCAGCAAACGCTACGTCGAGAACTCCAAACGGGGACGTATTTGGAGTTCACGATTTCCGTTTTGGCTGCAACAAAGGGAACGGAACGAAGTTGCGAGTTTCCTTCCCTGGATTTAAATTGAACCCTCAATTTAAGAAAATCTTTTCTTTGAAGCAAAATAACATTTCTTGTGTTTGATAAAAGTTGTTTAAGATTCAGAAAATTCGTGCAATCTCGGCTTCAAGTATTTGCTAAAATTACCTTTCGTTGCATACAAGTAGGGTTTCCTAGAAATAGCGGACAGGTGCGTAAACCCTACGCACCGTTCTGCATCACATGTTCCCGCTACAAGACAAGTTGCTGACATCCTGACAAAAGCTCGCTCTCGGCCGTTATACTATCAGTTCTTATCCAAGCTTGGTGCCTACGACTCGTGCGCTTCAGCTTGCGGGGGAGTGTTAGAAAACAACTTGTAAAGGCCCATTTAGTGGCCCATTATAGGCTTTATTCTTCCACTTGTATTAGTCCCACATCATGTAAAATGGATCTCTCTCTCTCTCTCTCTTCTCCCTATATATTTGTACTCATACTTGTATTTTACAATTTAAGAAATATACACAAGGTTTACTCCATTCTCCAACAACTGACATAAGTTAAACGTGAATGGGCTGTTTTATAAAGAAACTTTAATTATAACAAATGATTATTGACTAAGTAATCGTTGAGAATTTTGTCACCTACTTTGGAAAAGATGCTTATCTAGGCTACCGGAAGCCATATACTCGTAAACCAATATCCTATGATCATCCTGGCAACAGTATCCAAGTAGTTTGACCAGATTTGGATGACTCAACTGTCCGAGGTAATTGACTTCAGCCTGAAAAACATTTAAAGCCCATAATATCTTTTAATACACAGATCATCAACATCATAAGAATATAAATTGAGTATTAAACAGAACAGCAATGTGTTGAAACCAAAATGCTGAACAGGATCAGTCTGCTTAATGGTTATTAGATGTAGAAACTATGCAGGAGAATTATTTTATAGAAGAAAGCAGTTCCAGACTACATCATCCTTCTTGGATTATATTACTCCATTTTACGAGCCTTGATCATGACAGGATAACTAGAGCCGAAATCACGATTGTCTAATTGGGGAGAGCTACAGAATGGAGAGAGGCAATGCTTTCTTGTTTTTCTTTCTATGCCTTAAGGGCTTTTAAATTGACTTACAAAGAGACTGTTGAAATGTAGTCCATGCATTCAGACTCAAAAAAATACTCATACATTAGGATAAAAGAAACAACATGCATATTAGAAATATTTTGTTAACCTCTGATTAATGATACTGTTGGAAATATATTAATGCCGGTCTATTAGAGATTTTAGGGTGTATGGGCTTAGCCCCACACAATTTATTAGTAATTCTATGTCTTGTGTAAGCTGTTTAAATACCCCCTTTGAGGGATGAATAAATCATCAGATATTTCATTTTTTTATTATTCAACATGATATCAGAGGAAATGTGATCCGTTGCATGCGCTTCTGCTCTTGTGAGGCTTAGGGCTTATGTGGGTCTCCACTGCTCATGTATGCCACTCGATAATGTTGTTCTTGTCGGCGGGATATGACCTGGTTCCCATGTGTCCACGTTTCCTGCTGAGGCCTCTCTATTCTGTCGGTGTGTCCATCTCCTGATCACATCGAGCCCGTAATTGTTGGCTTCATCGATCTCGTCGGCCGATTGCTGCTTTCATCAACAGCAAGTCTCCTTCTCCTGTCGATCCCGCCTCTTCTCATTTTTTGTTGACAGGTCTAGATCTCGCTCCTCCTCGTCATGCTGACTCGCCTCCGCTCCCGTCGATAAGATCGGTTTTTTATTTCATCAACGAGAGCAGCCCCTGATCCCCTTGTCATGCTTCTCCCTCTACTTCCCAACGACGATTTCGTCTTCCACTACCTTCGTTGTGTTCGTCAACACTGCCCTCTACCGCCTATAGTGTGCTCAATTGCCTTCTTGTTCATTCTCATGCTTTTCTCGCAACATCCCAATGGAGCTTCTTCTCCCGCTGATCCCGTTGCCGCCCCTCTGTCTGCATTTCTGTCACAAATGGTCGACAAAGATCTCGTCGAGCCCCGCTCCCGTTGTGCTCCTCTCGTGTCGTGCTCCTCTTGTGTCATGCTCATCTCGTGCTAAGCTCATCTCCTTCTCGTCGGGCTCCCTCCTCTGGTTGCCACTGCTTGAGCCCTCTGTTCACCGTTGCTTGTGGTCGTGCGCTGCTCACTGCATCTTGAGCATGCTCTTGCCGACAGCCTTTATCCAATGTGTTCTTTGTTATTTTGTTTGCGTCCTTTTATTTCTTGTGTTTGCATGTTATATGCCTTCATGAGCGTGTTCCGCATGAGGGGGAGAGTTCATGACGAAGGCGAATTAGATAACATTTTTCTGACTCTTGTCTTAGTCACACGCGACTACCAGGCATATTTTGTGTGTTGTTTGTGTCTCCCCAATTTTTTTTTGACCAGTGCATGTGTTGTGGTGTAATATCCAAAAATCTGACGCGAAAATTTAATTTTAATTATAGGGTCGAGTCGCGACGAATTTTGATTGAGGCTGCGCGTCGTCAAGGTACGATATTAGTGTGGTCAAAATGTCACATTTTATTAATTGGTGATTTATGTTAATTAATTATAGTGAGACACATTTTTGAATTTTAGTAACGAAGAGCGACAAGAAATCGTTTAGTGCTTATGCGTTAGTTTGGTGTGGAGTGAGTTGCGTATATCAAAAATTCATAGTCTTGGGGCGCCAATAGAAATCCCCCCCCCACCCCCTCTCCTCATGCGGTTAGCAAAACCGCAAGACTTGAAAGAAAAAGGATCCCGCAATCTCATTTCTCACGAGTTTTAGACAAACCGCAGGCCGATTACCGATTTTCCTCTCCCGACTTTCCCGTTTCCGCAAGCCCGACTACGCCCTGCCGACGCATCCCGCGGGCCCTTCTGCCGGTCGATTCCCTTCCGGATTCCATCTCCGACTTCTCCTCCCTCCTCTGCAGACATCAGTGAGCCTTTCTCATCCTTCCTTAGCCGTGGAAGTGTCGGATTCAACCCTAACCGAAGGAGTTTGGAATTTGTTCGTTTCCGGTGAGTGGATCTCTTCCTTTTCTCGATTTCTTCTTGGATTTCCTTCGTTTTGGAAACTAGTTTAACCTAGATTTTCATTTTGATTGCCCTATTTTAGGTTTTGGTGTTCGTGGTTCACCACGGAATTTGTGTGGAACGCATTGAGAGTCTCAATCGCTATACGTAAAGGTAATATGCGAAGTTAGCACATGTATTTTTTTGTAACCCTAGATGTTTTGGAGATTTTCCATCGGAAACCCAAAAAGGGGAAATTATGAAAATAGGTTTGCCTTAAATTGCAGGACTCTAGTGGATTCGAGACAACACTCTGAGTTTTCCATACAGAAGAATTTCCTTCGGAAGAGCTAATGTCGCCGTGTCGTACGAGCGTCGCAGCACCTCTGTAAGGAAATACTAATTTCTTTTAGTTAGACATATCAAATAATTATATTTTTATACGCATGAGTAGGTTTCGTACAAGCATCATAACCATGTATAGAAAAGTGTGGCAGTATGAAAATAATCGTGAAAACGCGTATGTTAACGTCTTCTTCCATAACCACGTTAGTAAAGTCATGAACAGTTATTTAAGTACGAAACTCTACCCGTATACGTAAGTTTGGAGATTGTCCAACCAAGGGCGCGAAGGTCCTTTCAAGTCGACCACGAGAAAGTCAAGGGTCGCTCAGTAGTACATCAGAAAAGATATCCCATGCAGAGTAGCGTCAGACCAAAAATGTCAACAACACACCAGTCTTTTCGTGTTTGGTAGAGGCGCACTACCATCCTCATAGGGCATATGGTATCCTATGAGTTTCAGAGTCTTGGGAGTTAACTCCCCTTGAGACAGTTAGTAGATTCGAGACCGTGTCCGCGCGACACTAGAACAATTGAGTTCGTCAGATGGTCTCGGGTTGTCAGTTTCAGTTGCGCGTTAGGAGCTACTCTGTCTAGAGCCTTCCCAGTAAATGTGTAGACTAAAAGCCACCTAAAACTCAAGTACAAACTTGATATGAGACAGTACACCTGTTAGTGAACGTCAGGACTTGGGTAAATGAACGGAAAGTCATGAATATATAACTAATAGTGTGTTAGCGAGGAAGTATAGGAAAAACATGCATAACATATAACATAAAATATTTTCAGTGCACGAGACTATTTTTAAAGACATGCATGCATTCATATGTAAATCTGTTTTAGTGTCACTAAGGGGAATTGTTTTTCTTTACTCTGACCCTTCGTGGGCAATGTTTTTCAGGTGACCCAGGTGAGAAACTACGTCTAGGATGAGCGTTATGGTGGCGTCAGTTTGTAGTACTTTTACCATTCAGTTTACTCTATTTCAGTATGTACTTATGGTTATGGACAGTGTAACTCATTAATGTTTTATATATCTTGTATCGGACTTATTATGATAGTTCAGATTTTCAGTTAATTCAATTCTATTCACCTGTAGTGGCTCTGTGATTCCAGATTTCAGGTATGTGGTTACCTTTAGTTACTTTCTTAGCTTTCGTTGCTAGTTATAAACTCTTTTAGTAGCTCTTACTGGATACCTGCTGTGTACTAGTTTTAATACTGTTTCCTAGTTCTCTTTATATCGTTGACCCGGCCGGACGGCTGATTATTGTAAAACTGAGAAGGGGTGTTACAAATTGGTATCAGAGCCAGGTTTAGGATCCCTGGACCCTAGAAGGTTTTCACAGAGCCATAGGATTGTGTAAGAGTAAACTCTTGTCAGTAGAGTATTTTAAGTGGCGTTTAAGCCTTGGTTTTCGCAAAAGTACGAAATAAAGTTGTCAAGCTAGTTTTAGCAGATGTTTGATAAATAATCAGATTTCTTTTATATGTTATATCAGGCAACTCGAGTAAGCGAACCAGGTGAATCTTCACGTCAGGACCCTGTTCCTAACGCCACTATGGGAGATGTTGCAGTGCCATAGGTACCACCAGTTCCAGCAGCTTCAGAGGGCACTGACATAGCGTCTCAGATTGCCAAGGCGGTTACTGTTGTCTTGATGGAGTTTCAGAGAGGACTGGTTGCAGGGTTTCCAGTTCCAGTACAAGTACCAGCCCCTGCACCAGCTCCTGCCCCAGCACCCGTGGAGATGACCCTGGAGCGTTATTTGAGGAATTTTAGAGAACTTCAGCCTTCAAACTACAGTGGGGATGAGACCCCGATGGACACAGATGATTGGGTGACAAACACCGGAGACTTGCTGGATGTTTTGGAGTGCCCAGAGAACAAGAAGGTTCCTCTGGCAGTTTTCCTCCTCCGAGGTGAGGCAAATGTCTTGTGGGACAAGTACCGGGCAAATGACCCCGCAGGTATATGGTTATGGAAATTTTCTTTACCTTTCTTTGTGAAGTGATACGTTCTTTTTATATAGTATGACTATACTTTTGGCCAGGTCGTACGCCAGACATGTTTACGTGGGGCGAATTTTCTAGAGCTCTTGCGAGTTGGTTCGTGTCTCCTTCCGCACGACGAGGTCTACAGGAGAGATACCTTAGGCTTTTCTAGGGGGACAGGATTGTTGCTGAGTACGAGCGAGAGCTTACCCATCTGGTTCGATATGCGGGCGTGGTGCAGGGAGACCAGACTGAGAAGTGCAGCCGTTTTGTGGATGGTTTACGTGACTCGTTGAGGCAGCCGCTAATGACGATGGTCAACGCTGATTACAGAAGTTTAGTGGATACGACTCGCAGGCTGAAGGCTGACCAACAGAAGGTTCAAAAGCGAAGTAATTTTTGTGCGAAGCGATCTCAGGATTCGCATCAGTCGCAGAAGAGCAGGAATGACCAAGGGAAGAACTGGAACAAGAAGCAGAAGCCTGATGCGAGGAAGAATGGTCAATCTGGTGACAGGAGTAGGGACTACCCCCTTTGTCTCAAGTGTCAGCGTCGCCATCCAGGAGAGTGTTTGGCCAGCACGGGCGTGTGTTACAAGTGTCGTCAACCTGGACACATAACTCGTTTCTGTCAGGAAGGTGGTTCGAATCAGGTAATTAATCTTATTGGATTTTTGTACATTTATGAATTTTCTGTAGATGACAAATGTATTTTGTTCCTGCAGTCGAAGTACGAGGTTGGTGGCCCTAGTGGAGCAGACAAGGGCAAAGCTTTAATGATTATTGATGGAAGACCACAGCAGGGTCGAGATTTGGTGCAGCCCAGAGCTTATGGGCTTGGTCAGCAGGAGGCTAAGGAGCAGGAGGATGTAGTGACAGGTAAGTGTTTACTTTGCCTGACAAGTTTATTTAATCCTCCGTAGTGACATTTTTTTTAATTTTTTAAAATCATTCATGTAGGCATCCTTATGATTCGTAATTTACCCTCTAAGATTCTGTTTGATACGGGTGTCTCACACTCGTTTATCGCAGAATCTCTAGTGCGTAAGTTGAAGTTAGAAGTTTTTCCAGAGACAGTACCACTGGAAGTCATGATGCCTAATGGATCCCTTCTGCAGACCAGAGATAAGTGTAGGGTACCGGTGCAGTTTGTGATATCGAGATTATCGTGGAAGCTTTGCAGCTACATATCGCAGGATTCGATCTGATCTTTGGAATGGATTGGCTATCGGCAGTCAACGCCAAGATTGACTGTAGGGCGAAGCAGATACAGTTTGATGGCCCCAATCAGACTTCATTTTCTTTTCAGGGCTTGAAGGGAGTAGTGAAGATGATCATATCTGCAGTCCAAGCAAGAAGGTGCATCAGTAAGGGTTGTGAAATCTTCGTAGTACTGATGAATGCAGAGGCTAAGGCTGACTTGTCAGAGGTACCAGTGGTGCAGGAGTTCCCCGATGTTTTTCCGGAAGAGCTCCCTGGTGCCCCTTCTGATAGAGAGATAAAGTTCCCGATAGATTTGCAGCCCGGGGCTACACCAGTAGCCAAATCCCCCTATCGGATGGCTCCTAAGGAGCTAGCGGAGTTGAAGAGCCAGTTGCAGGAGTTGCTTGATTTGAGTTTTATTCGTCCCAGTACTTCTCCTTGGAGTGCTCCAGTACTTTTCAAGAAGAAGAATGATGGTAGTCTGAGACTGTGCATAGACTACCGTGAATTGAACAAGCTGACAATAAAGAACAAATACCCGATTCCCAGGATTGATGATTTGTTTGACCAGTTGGTGGGATCAAACACTTTCTCCAAGTTAGATCTGAGGTCAGGCTATCACCAGTTAAAGATTCGTGATGTGGATGTTCAGAAGACGGCTTTCAGTACCAGATATGGTCACTTCGAGTTCGTGGTCTTGCCGTTTGGGCTGACCAATGCTCCTTCAGTATTTATGGATCTGATGAACAGGATATTTCGGAAGTACTTGGATCGTTTTGTCATCGTCTTCATAGATGATATCTTGGTGTTCTCTAAGAGTGCAGAAGATCATGTCGCACACCTCAGGATTGTTTTGAGCACACTCAGGAAGAACCAGTTGTATGCTAAGTTTTCAAAGTGTGAGTTCTGGCTTTCAGAGATTGCATTCTTAGGACACGTCATCAGTCAGCAAGGAGTCAGTGTTGATCCGAAGAAGATAGAGGCCATTAAGAGTTGGCCAAGGCCGACGACAGTTTCAGAGGTTCGCAGCTTTTTGGGTCTTGCTGGTTACTACAGGAGATTCATCAGGGATTTCTCGAAGATAGCCTTACCACTGACTTCCCTCACCAGGAAGGGTAAGGGCTTGGATTGGACAGTTGAGTGTGAGTTGGCGTTTGATGACTTGAAGGGCAGATTGATGACCACACCGATCTTGAATTTACCTTCAGGACTTGACGGGTTTTAGATTTATAGCGATGCATCAGGTCAGAGTTTGGGATGTATTCTCATGCAGCATGGAAAGGCCGTAGCTTATGCCTCGAGACAGTTAAAGGTTCATGAGAGGAACTATCCAGTGCATGACTTGGAGCTTGCAGCAGTCATATATGCCCTGAAGATTTGGAGGCACTATCTCTATGGTGTTCGTTGTGAGATCTTCACTGATCATAAGAGCCTCAAATATATCTTTGATCAGCGAGAGCTCAATTTGAGGCAGCGCAGATGGTTAGAGTTTCTATCAGACTACGACGTAGACATTCAGTACCATCCAGGAAAGGCGAACGTTGTAGCTGATGTCCTTAGCCGTAGAGGCTTGTGTTTCTCCCTTCTCACTCAGCAGGAGGAGTTAGTGCGAGAGCTAGAGAGACTGGATATTACCGTTGTGCCACGCAGTAGTTTTGGTTCTGCAAGGTTGAGTTGGATGGAGATTACCTGCGATATCAAGGATAGAATCAGGACAGCTCTACCGTTGGATCCAAAGATGGCAGAGATTTGGAGCTCAGTGCAGACAGATCAGAAGGAGAGATACAGTATTCAGGATGATTTATTGTTGTTTGATGGCAGGTGTTTATCCCCGATGTTAGTCACCTTCGCGAGGACATTCTATTTGAGGCACATAATTCCAGATATTTTATACATCCGGGTAGCACGAAGATGTTTGCAGATCTCAAGAAGGTAGTCTGGTGGCCAGGCTTGAAGAGAGATGTTGCAGATTACGTAGGGAAGTGTGAGACGTGCAAGTTGGTTAAGGCCGAGTGCCAAAGGCCTGGAGGCAAGTTGCAGCCACTTCCCATTCCTGAGTGGACATTCGAGGATATATCCATGGATTTCATCCATGGTCTGCCGAGATCGCAGAGTGAGAATGACTTCTTATGGGTTATAGTTGATCGGCTTTCTAAGGTCGTTCATTTCACTCCTCTTAGGAAGTCGGATCAAGGTCCGAAGCTGGCACAGTTATATTTAGACGAGATAGTTCGACTTCACGGTGTCCCCAAGACTATAGTTTCAGACCGAGATGACAGATTTATCTCCAGGGAGTGACGTTACGTACAGGAGAGGTTGGTTACCAGGTTACACTTCAGCACCGCTTTCCATCCCCAGACCGATGGACAGACTGAGCGCACAAATATGACTTTAGAGGATCTGCTACGGATGTGCATTTTGGACTTTGGAGAAAAGTGGGAGAAATATGTTACTCTTGTGGAGTTCTCCTCAACAACAGCTTTCAGACGAGTATTGGGATGACACCGTTCGAGACCCTCTATGGCAGACGTTGTCGGACACCGTTGTGTTGGGCTGAAAATGAGGAAAGATCTTCTATCAGGGAGTCATGGATTGATAAGACCACTGATAGGATCAAGCTTATTCAGGAGCGTATGAAGACAGCTCAGGATCGTCAGGCCAAGTACCATGATCAGAAGCACAGGTCGGTAGAGTTCAGTGTTGGAGACTATGTTTATCTGAAGGTCAGACCAGTCAGAGGAGTTTCTAGAATAAAGCGGATGAAAAAGCTGAGCCCCAGATTCGTTGGTCCTTTTGAGGTGCTGGAAAGAGTTGGTGAGGTTGCTTACAGGTTGGCCTTACCTGAGGAAATGAGTGGTGTACATGATGTATTCCACGTCTCCTATCTGAGGAGAGCAGTCAGAGATTCCAGTCAGATCATCAGTACCGAGGAAGCACCAATTGAGATAGATCTTAGTATTGGAGTTAGACCAGTCAGAATAGTGGATTCAAGGATGCAGAAGCTCAGGAATAGAGAGATTCGCATGGTCAAAGTCCTTTGGATGAACTGTGTCAGTCCAGAGTATACTTGGGAGCGAGAGGATGAGCTTAAGAGCAATGCAGACTATTCTTTTCTCTTCGATTCAGGTATGATTACAATTTTCGAGGACGAAAATTTTGTTAGGAGGAGAGATTTGTAACATCCGAAAATCTGACGCGAAAATTTAATTTTAATTATAGGGTCGAGTCGCGACGAATTTTGATTGAGGCAGCGCGTCGTCAAGGTACGATATTAGTGTGGTCAAAATGTCACATTTTATTAATTGGTGATTTATGTTAATTAATTATAGTGAGACACATTTTTGAATTTTAGTAACGAAGCGCGACAAGAAATCGTTTAGTGTTTATGCGTTAGTTTGGTGTGGAGTGAGTTGCGTATAGCAAAAATTCATAGCCTTGGGGCGCCAATAGAAATCCCCCCCTCTCCTCATGCGGTTAGCAAAACCGCAAGACTTGAAAGAAAAAGGATCCCGCAATCTCATTTCTCACGGGTTTTAGACAAACCGCAGGCCGATTCTCGATTTTCCTCTCCCGACTTTCCCGTTTCCGCAAGCCCGACGACGCCCTGCCGACGCATCCCGCGGGCCCTTCCGCCGGCCGATTCCCTTCCGGATTCCATCTCCGACTTCTCCTCCCTCCTCTGCAGGCATCGGTGAGCCTTCCTCATCCTTCCTTAGCCGTGGAAGTGTCGGATTCAACCCTAACCGAAGGAGTTTGAAATTTGTTCGTTTCCGGTGAGTGGATCTCTTCCTTTTCTCGATTTCTTCTTGTATTTCCTTCGTTTTGGAAACTAGTTTAACCGAGGCTTTTCATTTTGATTGCCCTATTTTAGGTTTCGGTGTTCGTGGTTCACCACGGAATTTGTGTGGAACGCATTGAGAGCCTCAATCGCTATACGTAAAGGTAATATGCGAAGTTAACACATGTATTTTTTTGTAACCCTAGATGTTTTGGAGATTTTCCATCGGAAATCCAAAAAGGGGAAATTATGAAAATAGGTTTGCCATAAATTGCAGGACTCTAGTGGATTCAAGACAACACTCTGAGTTTTCCATATAGAAGAATTTCTTTCGGAAGAGCTAATGTCGTCGCGCCGCGTGTACGAGCGTCGCAGTACCTCTGTAATGAAATACTAATTTCTTTTAGTTAGACATATCAAATAATTATATTTTTATACGTATGAGTAGGTTTCGTACAAGCATCATAACCATGTATAGAAAAGTGTGGCAGTAGTAAAATAATCGTGAAAACGCGTATGTTAACGTCTTCTTCCATAACCACGTTAGTAAAGTCATGAACAGTTATTTAAGTACGAAACTCTACCCGTGTACGTAAGTTTGGAGATTGTCCAACCAAGGGCGCGAAGGTCCTTTCAAGTCGACCACGAGAAAGTCAAGGGTCGCTCAGTAGTACACCAGAAAAGATATCACATGCAGAGTAGCGTCAGACCAAAAAGGTCAACGGCACACCAGTCTTTTCATGCTTGGTAGAGGTGCACTACCATCCTCATAGGGCATATGATATCCTATGAGTTTCAGAGTCTTGGGAGTTAACTCCCCTTGAGACAGTTAGTAGATTCGAGACCGTGTCCGCGCGACACTAGAACAATTGAGTTCGTCAGATGGTCTCGGGTCGTCAGTTTCAGTTGCGCGTTAGGAGCTACTCTGCCTAGAGCCTTCCCAGTAAATGTGTAGACTAAAAGCCACCTAGAACTCAAGTACAGACTTGATGTGAGACAGTACACCTGTTAGTGAACGTCAGGACTTGGGTAAATGACCGAAAAGTCATGAATATATAACTAATAGTGTGTTAGCGAGGAAGTATAGGAAAAACATGCATATCATATATCATAAAATATTTTCAGTGCACGAGACTATTTTTAAAGACATGCATGCATTCATATGTAAATCTGTTTTAGTGTCACTAAGGGGGATTGTTTTTATTTACTCTGACCCTTCGTGGGCAATGTTTTTCAGATGACCCAGGTGGGAAACTACGTCTAGGATGAGCGTTATGGTGGCGTCAGTTTGTAGTACTTTTACCATTCAGTTTACTCTATTTCAGCATGTACTTATGGTTATGGACAGTGTAATTCATTAATGTTTTATATATCTTGTATCGGACTTATTATGATAGTTCAGATTTTCAGTTAATTCAATTCTATTCACCTGTAGTGGCTCTGTGATTCCAGATTTCAGGTATGTGGTTACCTTTAGTTACTTTCTTAGCTTTCGTTGCTAGTTATAAACTCTTTTAGTAGCTCTTACTGGATACCTGCTGTGTACTAGTTTTAATACTGTTTCCTAGTTCTCTTTATATCGCTGACCCGGCCGGACGACTGATTATTGTAAAACTGAGAAGGGGTGTTACATGTGGTACGATCAATGTTGGTTGTCTTAATCTCAGCGGGTTATGTCATGCGGGATTGTGTCATGTGGAACCGACCTTTGTGCGGATTATCCCTGGTTGCCTATTTGATGATTAGCCCACATTTTTTTGTTTCCTTCCACATTAGTGCATTGATGATGTTGGTTGAACTGATTCCAGCGAGTCCACGTCGTTTGTAGGACCCGCGTCGTGTGTGGGTCTACGTCATGTGTGGTTATGTCCCCAGTTTGATTGCCCGGTTTGGAATTTCCCCTGGTGGCTTGTCTGATATTTGTCCCACGTCGCCTACCTCTATTACTTTTTATGATGTTTTCAAGCTAGAGCTTTCCCCTACAGTTTGATGAGGCGTGTTGGAAATATCAAGTCAATGTCGGTCTATTAGAAATTTTAAGGTGCATGGGTTTAGTCCCACACGGCCTATTAGTATTTCTGTCTTGTGTAAGCTGTTTAAATACCCCCTTTGAGGGATGAATAAATTATCAAGTATTTCCTTTTCTATTATACAACATATACCTACAAAACACTTAATTAATTAAACAAGATACATACCAATGACACACTAATGGTTACATAATACTCCAGTCCAGATAAAGTGTATTAGAAGAAAATAAAATATATTCAAAATCAAATCAAAAAAATGTAAATATAAGAATAGGTTGAACAAGAAACCCACCAGCCACTCCCTATCACCTTGGTGACCATCTCGATTGAGCTCCTTAACAGCAACAAACATGGGCTTGAGACCTGGACGGATGTTCTCATCTATGACTCCCTTATAGACAAGCCCAAATCCACCCTCTCCCAGGATTAGATCCTGTCGGAAATTCCTGGTTGATAATCTCAACTCATCGTATGTAAACATGATGACATTTCCATAACTAGTTATTTGTCGAAAATCATCCACATCCCCATGCATCACTGTCCCACTCTCCACTTTGTTAGTTCCACAAGCATCATCACTAGAAGAAAATGATAGTGTACTTGATGGTTTGGTTGCTTTGCTCCTTGATGTGGGAACAGCTTCAGTATTTGATAGAACTGCTTTGACATTTTAAATTAATCAAAAGAAAATTACAAAAACATTTAGGGTCCATTAGGTTGAAAAGAATTGAAGCTTCGAAATAAGAAGTGGAGGTTCAAATTTAATAAAAATAGTCCTTCAATTCTAATTTCATTCATGGCCTCTGTTCTGTCCAAACTAATGAAGCTTATAGAAAAAAAAAATCCACCAGTGACAAATGTCAGGTTAGATTATAGAGTAAGGGTGGTTTGTAACATTATATGACCCTGCCATTACAAGATATAAATGCTTAAATAAATTTACATGAAAAATCCGGTCAAAATTATCATCATAATGAAGTAATTCAAAGTTCAAACACGTGACACATCGGTGTGTTAAGGATATAACGTTTTGGTTATAGTCACATTTTAACGTTTCAGAGAGAATGTTTAAAACTTTAAATTCCCATTTGAACTTCTGTTTGCCATAAATGTAGGAAAAGTTAAGTATATCTCATGCATAATTTAGCTCAATCAAGGTAGAATGGAAATTTGCACTTACATGAATCAGGATCTAGATAACACATATTACATAGTTGTTAAGATAGCGTGTACAAAGACCCATCCAATGGCCCCTTCAGAGAGCCCGTCTCATTCTTAGGGATTGTCGTCACATCTTAAAAAGGAGTTTAGACTCCACTCCTTTCTATATACATGTACAAATACTTAAATTGAAAATACTCTTTTATGAGAAATTAATAAAATATTGATTGTCTCTATCCTTCTGTGTTTTTCTACGTGCTATCAGAGCTAAACGTTCATGTGCCCCATTTCTTCGGTGATTGAGCCCCTGCTCTTGCATCTCCTTTGGGCGGCCTCCTCTTGTGATCGCACAAACTCTACGGGCGGTCTGCTTTTTGCAAACACAGAGCCCGCATCTCTCCTTTTGTGGACTTCTCTCTTTTAAGGACCCCTGGCTCCTATTTTATAGGCTTGGGCCTCTCCGTGTTTTCCCGCCCATTTTTTCCATGGGATCTTTTTTTGCTACTGCTGAGACCGCGCAATCTGCTGCGCTCGTTGAGACCACCTATGTTTGTGCACGTGGAGACCTGAGACATCTCCCTTTTAGCCCACCATCACCTCTATTTGCCGCCTCCGTTGCTGAGACCGCGCTCCATTTGACATGTCATGACTGCTGAGATCTGCGACATCTCTTTCGGAGCCCACCATCTCCATTACTTGAGGCATTAATTGTTGAGACTACATTGTCTTCCTCATGTGGCCTCTCCTTCGGAGCTCGCATCTCCATCTGGGCAAATGCACAACGCGGACTCTCCATTTGAGCTCGTCGTGACTGCCCCCCCCCCCCACCCCCCACCCTCCCACCCCCGAATCTGCGGCCTCTCCCATTAAGCTCCTTTGCGGCTTCTTTCCTGTAGTCGACCCGCATCCTGCTGACTTCATCTAGCCCCCACGGTTTCTCCTCTGTTCCTTGCCGGTCATGGACTCAATTGATGCCCGGTCCCTTCTGGCTCGTGTCACGACTACTCTCCCTGAAGTTCAAGATGAGATCCATGATTACCACTATATCCCTTAGTGGCAAGAAAAAATTTGCCGAATGGGTACACTTGGTGCGTTGTATTATCCGGACCAATGGCTCTTTCATCATATCCCTCGGGCACCACCTATTGCGCCTATCGAGGAATGGCTCTGCGATTATGGGCACGTCTAATCATTGATTCTGAATTCTATGAACAGTGAACCATATCATATGGTCATGTATCACGAGACGGTCAAAGCCACGTGGGATAAATTTGACTCCATTTACTCTGCTAAGGACAGTCTGTAACACATTTTTTTCATCTCCATGGACCTTCGGGCTCTTGAACCGAGGATGGATGGAGACCTAACCTCCTTCGCTGCGAGGTCCAAAACCCTCGTCGAGGCCTGAATTCAACATCAGCCTCCCAAGTTGGATGTCGCCACCCAACGTGCTCAAAAAGTTGTTGGCAATATTATGATGATGGCCTGAGTCCCTCCACATCGTCAGGGCGTCCGTGCTAATATCCTTTCTTCGTCCACCATTCCCTCCCCCTCAGATGTGTGATCCATGCCTTTGAAGATGACACTGCCTCCTGATGCTCCCAGACTAGTATCTCCAGCTCTTATCCAACTATTCTTTGAAGTTTGCCCCGCGCCTCCAGCAGCTCGTGGGGCTCGCAACGGCTCTCAGGGCAGGGGACACAATGGTCGGAATCGCTTCAAGAGGGCCAACACTAGTGTTTGTACTTACTGTGGTTGAGATGGTCATCTTGAGGCCACTTGCTATTGTAAGCATGATTTGCATCTACAACAACATGCCTCCATTGTGGTCGATTCTCCATCCTACACCCGCACTAACATTGATACCTTGTGCACACAGCTTCAGCATCTCCAGGGATTGCTCAGTCGTTCTTCTGGCTCTATTACGCCTATCTTCAATGAAGGTATCTCTTGTTTTTCTCATAGTCCAACTTGGATTGTGCACTCTGGGGCCACAAATCATATTACTTGGCAGAAACTTCCTCAGTACTTGGACTCTACTTGTCTTAAGTTCATCACCATGGCCCATGGCGACACCACCCCGGTTTAAGGATCTAGCGATGTGCCCTGGACTTCATCTCTCTTTTTACTCGATTTTTCATGTTCCAGACTCTTTTTTTAATCTTCTTTTTGTCAGTCGTCTTACTCAAGACCTCAATTGCTCTGTAACTTTTTCTTCCACTTCTTCTGTTGTGCAGGATCGGCGAACACATAATATCATTGGTAGAAGACGACTGTCTAACGGGCACTACACTCTGAAAGTTTCACCGCAACTCTTTCTTCAGTTACTCATGTTGATTGGCATCGCATCTTTAGTATGAACCTCTCCCGATTCTCAACAAATCTCTTCCTGATATGTCACTCACTGATTTCACCTGCGAGTCTTGCATCTACGAAAAACAACATCGCCCCCCCCCCCTCGTCATTGTACTCGGAGCATTGCTCCTTCTGATTTAGTTCACTCTAATATTTAGGAACCTTAAAAAATAGTAAGTATTTTGGGTTATCGTTATTTTCTTACATTTATTGAAAATCACTCTCACCTGACCTCGTTGTATTTACTTTGTAATCGTTTTGAACTCCCGTGTATTTTGTATTTTTATCGTTGAGACGCGTACACAATTATCCAACTCTATTTAAGCTCTTCGGACTGATAATACGTGTGAGTATACTAGTCAAAATATATGAACTAATTTTGGTATTATCTATCAAACTTCTTGTGCTTACACACTCCAACAAAGTGGCGTACATGAGCACAAGAAATGTCACCTCTTTAAGGTTGCTCGCTCACTTATGTTTTAAATGCAGGTTCCCAAACATTATTGGTATTTATCGTCTTTATTGTTTGTTATCTCATCAATCGCATGCCCTCATCTATTCTCAATTTTGCAACGCCCTGACGGCCTTCTATTCCCATCCACACGCTCTTTCCCATAACGTCGCGCGTCTTTGGATGTACCTGCTATATTCACTGTCTTGTCCCCTCTATGGACAAGCTTGGTCCCCGAGCTACCAGATATATGTTTGTTGGATATTCCCTACCTCAAAAATGTTATGTCTGCAATTCTCCCACCGATCGCAAGTTAGTTACGTCTGCGGATGTGACCTTCCTCGAAAACCAGACTTTTCACTCCTCGCATACTGCTTCTCCAACAATTCCTACACTACCACGCCCTACCGCTCCTGCCACCTGTACCTCTGCTCCTCTCCTTCCCACACCCACAACCATACCCGCCAACCCTCCTCCTTTTTGTGTATACACTCGTCGTCATCCTCGTTCAGATGCTCTGCGATAGTAACCCTTTACTGATTATGCTCTGCAGTCTGCTGATCCAGCACCGGCCTCTACCGCTCACCCTTTGTCTAATTATGTTTCACTACATCGATTGTCTCTGATTCTTCACAAATTTGCAACTTCTTGGCCGTCTATTTTCACCCTTCTCTTCAAGAGGTTCGTTAGCATCCGGGGTGGCGGGCCGCTAAGGATGACAAAATAACTGCTCTAGGGCAACCAAACTTGAGACCATGTCTCTTTCTCCTGGCTAAACATGTGTGGGTTGTAAATGAGGCTTTACCAACAAGCATGGTCCATATGGGGCAGTTGAACACCTAAAAGCTCGTCATATGGCCCATGGTTTTACTCAGCAACCCTACCTCGACTACGAGGAGACCTTCTAAGTCAAAAGGAGCAGAAATACTAGTAATTTTAAAAGGACCTCAAACATCTGAATGTACTAAGTCAAAAGGAGCAGTGCTCCGGGTACAATGTGCAGGAAAATAAGAGCGTGGCTGCTTGCCGAAGATACAGGACTCGCACTGAAAATGATGAAGAGAGATATCAAGAAGAGCCGCTGGAGAACCGGGAGAGGGGCATGCCCAAGACGTCGATGTCACTCACTGGAGGAGACAGAGGATAGGACGGTGGGATAGTCATCGAGAAGGTCAAGCCCGTTTCGCAGTATGCCACCCGGGGTTCTATAAATAGACCCTTAATATCTTGTATGAGGTTGTCAATGAAATAAAGTCTAATTCTTGTCCCTTGTTGTGAGATTTTGGTGCCTCTCTCCTCCAACAAGCAACCCCGCTTAGGCAGCCGCGGTTCCGGCTCCACGATATCTTCCACCACTACCATCTTCCCCGCCTCCAATCACTATTCCGGCAAGTTACCGTTGTTACGGAAGTAGGTCCGTAACAACTTGGTATCAGAGAGCAGCCCACACCTATCCCGAAGCCACATCGATTTATTATCTCGAGTCGTCCACCCAATCCACATCAAATTTTTTTTATTTCCTTTCCCCAACTGCCTTATTTCTAATTATTTCATGAGCCTTGTGCATGCAGCAGTGACCCATGCTATTATATCTTCAGGAAAATATTTTTAATTAATTAATCATTTTCTTGATTAATTGGTTATTAATAATTTCATAATATTATTATGGGGAACACCAAGTTGAGTGTCACGGCTGCCGCCGCCATCCAATCGAAGCTACACGAAATGATGAACTTCATGGACACACTCCTCCGGAATGCCGACGCACTCCTTCACCACATTAAGAATCCGACAGTCGTCTTTTTGCCATATCCCGTGTCCACGCCGCTTCAATCGCTGCATCTCTTCGTGCAATCTCCATTTGTGTCAACCACTGACGTGTCACCGCTCTTGGCGGTAATTTCCCTTCCGCCATCACCTGCTGTGGTGGTGTCGCCCCACCTTGGGCCACTTTCATCAGACACCGCGACCACCTTTTCGCCAGCACTCATTCTGCCGGCCGTCGCTTCCCCGACCTATGTGTTGCTGCTATTCATCACCGCTTCACCGACCTCATCGACGACATTATTTCTAATGCTCGTCCTTCTAACGGCATCACCGCTACTCACTGACGTTGTCGGCGTCGCTATGCGATATCATGCATTGTTCTGACGGAATATCAAGCTGCCTGATGATCCAGTCACCACGTGGAGTTCGAGCTTGAGGGCAAGCTCGATTTCAAGGGCAGATGAGATGTTACGGATCGGTTTTGAATCCTTTGTCATTTATCATATTATATGTACTGGGTTTGTATTAGGAGTGAGTCTTACTATATTAGGGTATTTTATTATTACTTGCATCTTCATGTATTTACGGGTGTGCCACCCGGGGGTTCTATAAATAGACCCTTAGTGTCTTGTATGAGGTTATAAATAAAATAAAGTCTAATTTTTGTCTCTTGTTGTGAGATCTTGGTGACTTTATCCTCCAACGAGCAACCCCGCTTAAGTTGTCGCGGTTCCGGCTCCACGGTATCCTCCACCACTACCATCTTCCCCGCCTCTGATCACTATTCTGGCAAGTTACCGTTGTTACGGAAGTAGACCCGTAACAGAAAACTCCTCTACGTTAGATCGCAACATGTGCTCGGCATGGTTATTAAATGGCTAATCACCCGTGGTCGTCTACCCTTAGTCATAGAACCAAATTGTCTTAAGAAATAAGTAACCGCAACATGTAGGAGGTCAAAGTCGCTCCTTTTGACAAGTATTTTTGGATCATTAGAAGGATTTTCAGAAGACTTTCATGACATAAATTAGGGCAAATTGCTTTAAGAGAAAAGTTACGATAACTTCTAAACTGAGTTAAATTTGGGCGATCTCAGAGCGCGAAGCGAACATGAATGGGGGTCATTCGCCAATGGATGGAGGGCTCTGAGACCTTCTCGAAAAGGTATTATGAGTTAAAATAGGACGATCGGATCAAAAGTTATGACCGTTTTAAGTTTGGATGTCATTTGAGCTAAATCTCGCATCTCCATTGCGACTTGTTCATCGACCACTTAAGACCAAAAGGTCGTGTGTTCGATCTGTTGGAGCCAAAAATGTCTCCAAGTCCCCGTCGCTTGAACTGAAGGGTATGGGGTAACTGTTAAGTAGACCGTTACTTCGGGTTACAGATGAATAAGTGAGAAACGGGGGGTGTCGCGGACAGGGAGACCAAGATTTCCCGCAAATGCAACACATTGTTGCGGGTGATTTTATTAATAGAATGCTCAGATTACGTAAAGTTACAAATTACATGTAGAAAGCAGTAAAACGTAGCCTGCTGATAGAAAGCTCACGGTATCGTGGTGTGTGGGGGGGGGGGAGAGTTTGCCCTTGCTACTGTCGTGGCTTCAAAAGAGTGTTCGCCCACTCTTGCATAGAGTTCGCCCGAACTCTTATAGAGACTTCGGCAGCTGTTGCAGTGAGAGCTCGAAGCACCTTGCGGTCCTTGAACCCCTCGACTCTGCCCTCTTCGGGTCAGAATCTGGCCCCTATTTATAGGAAATGGAGGCTGTCCAGACGGGCACGCTCAGGAATCTCGAGTTGCTCGTAAGGGAGGCCAAACGGTTACCGAAAGTGAGTCCGCGTGGACTCCCTGACGAGAGGTCATACGGCCTCGGGCGGGTATCGAAGGAGAGGCCGCACAAACTCCCAGACGGAAGACTGCGTGCTTTTGGACAGCCACCAATGCGGACTCTAGGATGGGAAACCTTGTATCCTTGGGCGTCCACCAAAAAGAGAGATCGCGCAGATTCCAGGACAGGAGACCGCGCGTCCTTGGGAGACCACCAAAAGAGAGGTCTTGTGGACTCCCGAACGGGAGACTTCACGCCCTTGGGCGGCTATTAAAGGAGAGGTCGTGCCGACTCTCGAACGGAATACAACACAACCTAGGGTGGCCACCAAAAGAGAGGTCGCGCGGACTCCAAGACAGGAGACCGCCCGCCCTTGGGTGGAGATGCACCCTCTGTCGCGCTCAAATAAGCATTACGTCATCATGCGTCATGGAATTTTTATTTTATGCACTTATTTATTATTCGGTACTTCTGTCATGCACTTGTGTTTATTTTTGTTTGGCTTTTCGGTTTGACCGTCCGATAAGACCCTGAATAAATAGGCCCGGTAATTTAGGATGGTGAGGACGTGAAAGGCAAGCCAAAATTAATTAAAGAAACATAAATTAATTAGGACATCCAAATTCAAAGAAACCACTATAATCAAAGGTTAAATATTTGACAAAAAGATAAAGGAGGTCTGTTGCAGTATGGAGACCGGGCGGTCTGGCGGTCTGGCAGTTTCTACCAGCGGCTTGGTAGTCGGGTTGTTGTTGTTTGGTGTCCGAGCGGTCTGGCGGTTTATCTCAGGCGACTTGAAGACCGACGGTCTAAACATCTCCTTTGGCGGTTTGTTATCTCCTGGTGGTTGTCGAGCGGTTAGCCTATTCGTCTAACCGTGTGACTTGTTCGGTCTGTTTTTTTTTGTAAAGCTGCTTATACCTGTAATTATTTAGACTTACATTGTTTATTTGTAATCTCTCTCATCTCCTTCATTCTATAAAAGGGAGGTCATACATTTGTAATACTTACCTTTTTGGATAATAAAAATTTTGTTACTCTAAATTTTTGTTCTACTTTTTTCTGTTCGCACATGGTATCAGAGGACTCGATATTTTTCTCCTGATTCTGTGAGTTTTCTCTGTTCGCGCGACCTGTCCGCGCGGCTTGACCCTTCTTCTCGCGACCTGCCTTCGCGACTTGTTTCTTCCGCTTGTTTGCGCCCTGTACGCGACTTGTTTCTTCCGCTTGTTTGCTGCAACGTCCGTTGTTATCCTCCCCTCCTCAACCGGACAATTACACTCAACAGACTCAGCGGAGTGGCTCTGGTGGCCGCAGCCACCAATCTGGCGAACACGGTGCTTCCTGTTTTCTCTGCTCTCACTGTGGCCGCACCGGCCATACGGTTGATCGCTGCTGGAAGAAGCATCCTCATCTTCAACCAACTGGCAACGATTCCACCTCCTCTTCGAAGCAGTTCGCCTCGATGGTCACGTCTTTGGGTAGTGCTCACGTCGATACTCAAGGTAAATGGTTGATCGACTCTGGTGCTACCAATCACATGACCGACAATCCTCAGTATTTTTCTCTCCTAAAAAAGCATGATCAGTTGCTCCCGGTCTCTATTGCGGACGGCTCTCCCTCACCGGTCAATGGAACGGGAGTGGTTCAAGTCACTCCGTCTCTTCGCTTGGTGGATACCCTCTACGTGTCCAAGTTCCATTGCAATTTATTATCTGTTACTTCTCTGTGGAAGCAACTACAGCGTTCCGTCACATTCACTCCTACTTCTTGTTCTTTTCAGGATCCGGGCTCCCAACGGACGATTTCTACTGTGACTGAGAGCAGTGTATCTTTTAAAAGATCACTCTAAATTATTCAATGTATGAACATCTTTTTATTTTATGATTAAGAATCAATTGGATGTCTCTGTTAAAATTTTTCGCTCTGATAATGCAAAAAAATATCTTAGTCATGATTTTTCCTCTTTTTGTATGCAACATGGTATTGTTTATCAAACTTGTTGTGTTTATACCTCACAGCAAAATGGCGTTGCAGAACGCAAAAACCGTCACCTCCTTGATGTCGCGCACTCTGCTGACACAAATGCAGGTTCCTCGCTCCTATTGAGGCTATGTTGTTCTCATCTCCTGTTATCTTATCAATCGCATTCCCTCCACTGTTCTCCACGGGAAAACCCCCTTCTTCATTCTCTATCCGGGCAAGGATTCGTTTCCTCTCCCTCTGCGTGTTTTGGGTGCACAGCCTTTGTGCACTCTCCCTCAACCACCCGTGACAAACTCTCACCACGGGCCACCAAATGTGTTCTTCTGGGGTACTCTACCACTCAGAAAGGTTATTGTTGTTTTGACCCGATTACCCGCAAGCAGTTCCTCTCTTCGGACGTCACATTCTTTGAAAATGCATCCTACTTCTCTCATGACTTCTCTTCTCCTCCTGATGTTCCTACTTCTCATACCACCCCTTCTGTCCCATCTACACCTGCCGAGATTCCTCCACCTCCACCGTCTCCACCATCTCCTTCACATGTCCAACTCCCGAGATATCTCCCTCCTCTCTGCAGCCGTCTCTCTCTACTCCCGGGTCAGCTCTCTCCGCCACGGATGCCCCGGAAACTAAGGAACACGCCGACCTGGATCTTCTCATTGCTATTCGCAAAGGGGTGCGGACGTGTACCCAACACCCGCTGGTTGTTGTTGTTTCCTATGATCGTCTAACTCCTTCTCGCAGGGCGTTTGCCTTGGCTATCTCTGCCACTGCCACTCCCCGCACCTACCAGAAATCTCTTGTTGTTCCTCATTGGAAGACTGCCATGGATGAGGAAATTGCTACCCTCATTGAAAGGGGTACATGAACCCTTGTTCCTCCCCCTTTGGGCACTGATGTGCTTGGTTGTCGTTGGGTCTTTGTTGTGAAGTTTCGTCCGGACGGCGGCGTGGATCGATACAAGGCCCGCCTGGTCGCCAAAAGCTTTACTCAGACTTATGGTGTTGATTACTTTGACACCTTCTCTCCCGTTGCTCGTCTTAGCATCATTCAGGTTCTTCTCCCTGTGGTTGTCAACAGGGATTGACCTATTTCCCAGCTGGATGTCAAGAATATCTTTCTTTATAGTGATCTTCAAGAGAATGTTTACATTGAGCAACCTCCTGTGTATGTTGTTCAGGGGGAGACACGAGTATGTCGGCTGAAGAAGACCATCTATGCCCTAAAGCAAAGCCCTCGGGCTTGGTTTGACAAGTTTAGCATCATTGTTGCGGTCATTGGTTTTGCAAGAAGTTCTGTCGATCACTCTTTATTCATCCGCAAAACCTCCTCTGATATGGTAGTTCTTGTTGTATATGTGGTTGATATTTTTCTTACTGGCGATGACCAGGCTGGGATAGCTTTGACAAAGAAACACTTCCGTCAACACCTGATCACGAAGGATATGAGCTCCCCAAAATACTTTTTGGGGATTGAAATCTCTCGGAAGCCCAACTCTTTGCTCTTCTCCCAACGGAAGTATGTTCTTGATTTACTAAAAGAGACATGGTTGACTGGTGTTAAACCTGCCCGATGTCACATGGCTACTGGAGAAGACAAAACTTGGACAGATGACTCACCTCCTCTATTTGATACTACGAGGTACCGGCATCTGGTTGGCAAACTCATTTATCTCACGGAGACCAGACCTGACATCTCCTATGCTGTAGACAAGGTTAGTCAATTCATGCAAACTCCTAGGGAGTGTCATCTACAGTCTGCCCTGAGGATATTGGAGTATGTTAAAGCAGCACCAGGGAAAAGATTGTTTTTTTTCCAGAAGCATGGTCACTTGAGGGTTGAAACGTTCTCAGATTCGAGCTATGCTGATGACAAAGGAGACCACAAGTCAACATCGGGTTTTTGCATGTTTGTTCGAGGAAATCATGTGAGCTGGAAGAGCAAAAAACAGTCTGTTGTCTCCAGTTTTAGTACAGAAGCGGAATATCGTAGTATGACAGCGACCACATGTGAGTTAAAGTGATTACGGGCTCTCATGCTTGACTTAGGAGAGGTCTACAACAATCATCTTCCTATGTTCTGCGACAACAAGACCGCGATATACATCTCCAAAAATCTGGTCTTTCATGAGAGAAGAAAACACATAGAAGTTGACTATCATTTTATTCGGGAAGAGATTTTGAAGAAACAGATTTGTACTCCGTTCGTCACTTCTGACAACGAGTTGGCAGATATCTTTATCAAGTCGGTGTCCGCTTCCTTATTTCACATTTGCGACAAGCTGAACATGATTGATATCTATGTTTCAGCTTGAGGGGGAGTATTGCAGTATGGAGATCAGACGGTCTGGCGGTTTGTCTGGCGGTTTCTACCAGCGGCTTGGTAGCCGGGCTATTGTTGTTTGGTGTCCGAGAGGTCTGGCGGTTTGTCTCAGGCGACTTGAAGACCGGTGGTCTAAACATCTCCTTTGGCGGCTTATTATCTCCTTCTGGTGGTTGTCGAGCGGTTAGCATATTCGTCTAACCGTGCGGCTTGTTCGGTCTGTTTTTTTGTAAAGCCGCTTATACCTGTAATTATTTAGTCTCACATTGTTTATTTGTAATCTTTCTCATCTCCTCCATTATATAAAAGGGAGGTCATACATTTGTAATACTTACCTTTTTGTATAATAAAAATTTTGTTATTCCAAATTTTTAGTTTACTTTTTTTTGTTCGCACAAGGTCAATAAATAAATTCACTGTTTGGGCTTTGGAAACCAGCCCGTGAAAACTGCTGCTGGAAATTTAATTGAAATCCTATTAAACTATCGATCAAGAAGAAAGAAAGGAGTCGGGATTGAACAGAGGAAAGAGAAAACACTTGTTCCCTCTGTATTGCTGGCACCCGCAATTCCTGTAGGCCAACGACTCTGGAATCCTCCTCCTGTGAAGGCCAAACAACCTCCAACACCGGTCGCCGGACACTCCCGTGAGTACTAGACGACTGCGGCCTTTCGTCCCCGCTGCACGCCGACCGCGAACGCCGACGCAAGCTAAGCCCGTACCGTGAAAAGCCACCAATGGCCGACCCTTGCTAGGCCGTCGTCGACCGCTCCATCGACTCTGGCGACCATTCCGGCTGGCGTCGACCTCAACCCACTTGTCCACCAGTCGTACGCGTTTCCCGATTGACATCGACCTCGCCCCTTCTATTCTGTCAATCGTCCCTTGTTGATCCGCCCTAGCATCACCTGGACTTGAACCGGTTTTAACCTCCCCCCGATAACCTCACTGCCTCTTGCTAATCAGGTTAGATTAATTTTATGCATCCAAATTAATTAATTCTAGCTTGCCTCGAACGTTCTGGCCGCCATAATTACTGCTACCTCATAAAATATTATTTGTGAATTTCTGCCTGTGGGTGTGTGGATATTTCTTGTTTCGATTCACTTCGGCAACCGTTCGAGGAAACTTTTTTTAAAATAACGATTAATAGATCGGCGAACTTCAACGTTGGAAAGTGAATTTGCGCTCAAAGCTCAATTCGGCCGCTCGACTCCTTTTCAAAATAAAATAATAAAAAGCACTTATTTTTGAAATCCTAATTTATTTTATAATAAAATAAATTATTTTACTTAAAAAATATTTTAATTTGAAAACCTAATTTGAGCCTACATCAGGTGGCCACCAAAAGAGAGGTTGCACCGGACGCCCTTGGGCGGGCACCAAAAGAGAGGTCGCACGGACTCCACGAAGGGAGACCGCACACCCTTGGGTGGCCACCTAAGTGGTCACATTGGCAGAGTTGATTGCCGACTTCTAGGTAAACAAGCTCGATTGAGTTACAGCGGGTTCACTTCCTCTTAGTTTGTAGACCCTAGAGGTCTCCTCCACTCTAGCACCCCCCATTGCATAGCCTCACTACGCCATCCGGACCTTCCCCTTTATCATAGTTGCTAGTACGGGTACCCATCATCAACCCTTAACTTTTGATGCGTTGAAAGATGCCACCCAATAATGTGATGGGTGTCGTCGCACGAAACCATGCCCAGGACCCCACCTAACAGCTGCTCCAAGTGTTTCCCAACCTATGTGAGCACTCGATCTCATCGGTGGTCTCAACTCACAAGATGCCTTCCCACCTGCACTGACCTCTCCCATGATTGCAACCTCGCTCACAGTGTGCAGCACTGCTCCACTCCTAGTTCACGTGCCTGACGCCCCCTCTCTCCCATCATGCTTGCTACCATTCCTGGCATCGAGTCCCAAGCTTCTTTTCTCCATTCCTCCTCTGTTAGTTCCAAAATCTAAAACTCAAGTTCTAGCCTTCCACGTGTTGTCCAGTCAGATCCTACATCCACTTTCCTTTAACTCCATTCAGCCACACGTTGGCTGCCAAGTCCTAGCATGTCAAATACAATTCTCCGCCATGTACTCTCGCCTACATATTTTCACCTCAAACTCACCCACTCCCTCCCCACAATTCATTTTAAGCAACACAGTCATTACTCTACATTTCTACCTAAAGCCCCGCCTGCAGCTCACTTCAAACTCTATAAAAATTGCATACCCCTTTGTTATTCTATCCCTCTCACAAAGTCTTAATTTTATTAATCATTTCTCCACTACATGCCTACATTTCGCCCTTGTGGTGGGACCCTTTCCCGGACCCTTGCTACTACGAGCGGAGAGGCTTTGTGCAGTGGGCTGACCTTTTTATTTTTCGGCTACCTGCTCTCACCCACTCCAGTCTAACAATTTTTCTGATCCATGACTCATCAGCCACTATCAATGTTATGTCGCGATTAAGATCATTGCATCTCATCCAGATCATGTATATTGTTGCCATTACTATAGATGCCGATAAATATTTGAGGCTAGACCATGAGGACACAGTCGATTCTCAAGGACAAAATAATGCTACAATTATGTACTCGCCCAAGTAGATCCCCTCATATGAGCCACAGGAGCCTATAGGAGCCCCCTTAAATATTCATAGGCATGAGCATATATTTTGTAATTAATTATCAATAATTATTTTGTTAATGTTAATTAATTTGTTAATGTTACTTAATGAGTATAAATTAATAATGACATTTAACAAGATAAACTCTATTAATTAAAGTATTATGTGTTGTCTTATTAGTCATGTCCTCCCTCATCTTAGTAGTGTTGTTGGTATCTTTTGGGCTCTTTAGGATTCTCACATTGGTGAGATAGCTCTTTGGATGACAACCTCCAACTAGCAGAAGCTTGTCTTTCGATTGTATCTTGCTAGGTATTCAATGTGTAATGCAATGTCATCATTCACCAATGTCACTTTGTTGCTATCTCAAACCCTAGCTATTTCTCCACCAGTATCATACAATGATCAAATAGATGCCTAATCATGACAGTGTGAAAACTTATTAGATACCTAATCACCAAGGAATTACACCCATTGTTTTTGGCACAAAATGGCGAGGCAATGCGGGGGATGAAGATATAAAAGAGATCAAATTACCTGGTTTCCGACTAGGGCGAGCTTTAGAGTTTCTGGAGGAGAGGCAGTTACCCATTCTTCCAGGCCGTCTACCTCCCCAGGCTGCGGCGCGAAACGGTCATTTAGGTCGCCTCATTCCCAAAAGGAATACTGTTTCGCTCCGAATAATCTCCGGTGAGGTCTCCGGCGATCTCCTACAGCTCCGGAGAGATCGCCGGTATTGTTCTTTTTCGTCGCTCCTTGCTCAAACGGGGAGCTCTGTTACCGGATCTCAATCGGCGGGCATATTTGTAGCAGCTTATTACCAAAGTGCCCCGCCGTAGAGGAAGAAATTGCATTAAGCGCCCGAGGGGCAAAAAAGGCCCTGGGGACCCGCATTATTTAAATGACGGGGATGAAATCGGGCTGGGCCTCATTTCGAAAGGTCGGTCTAGAAGGCCCAGAACCTTTTGTTTTAGTTTTCGTATAAATGTTTAATTTTAAGCCTCCTACGATCAATCACGACAATATCTTAATTGCGGTAGCGCATGGAAGGTCTTTAGTGCCCCGCGCAACAATATTCCGGTCATGGCATTGCCCCTGCGAGACGGCGATTCCGCCGGTAGCAAAGCCTCGAACGTTATACTTCGCCTGTTCGCAAACCCCCGAACGGAGTTAGAAAATTTATGAAGTATGTGTCATTACGGCGAATTTATACTATCGAAAAATTCTAGTAAATGCAGCGACTAATGAAGCTTCAAGGATTGTTTAACTTAGGGTTGATATCGAGTCGAGTTCGAGCGATTCCAGCTCAGCTCGAAATCGAAATTTTCAACTCGAAGTCGAGATCGATTTCGAGTTGAGCTGTCTCGACTCAAAATCGATTTGATTCAGAGTCAACTCGAATCAGCTCGAAATTAATTAATTTTTTAAAAAATAATTTATTATATATTAATTATTAATACATCAAAATTAGACTTTATATTTTATACTTATAAAAATTAATTTATTACAAGTTAATATATTATACACTTATCAAGTATCAACAATCATAAAAAATATCATTCAAGATATTTTTAAAATCACAATGAATATATGATATCATAGTATTGACTCATCACTCATTGAATAGTTCATCATCACTTTATCTTTATTTAGTCTGAATTTTATAAAAAAAATTGCTATTATTTTTACATTTAAGAACAATTATTTATAAAAGAACAATACAAGAAAATTTAGCATATCAAGTAAAGTAGTAAACACTGTTACAAAAAAATATTCATTAAATGATTAAAACAGTTATCCAAATCTCACGACATAAATTTGAAAATTAAACTATTTCTCAAATAAAGTATTTGCTTAAAAATATATCAAAATTCCAAATAAATAGTCCAATAAAAGTTCACACACAGGCACAGTCCAATAAAATTTCATAAATAGTTCATATTAGACAAATACTTCAAAAATAGTAAACGTTTATCTGATACATATTTGTGCTATAGAAGTCTAGAATATGAGATCCGCTTCCGCTAAACTGCTCCTTATGCCAAAAAGAGGAACAAAAAATGCTGATTAGAATCTCAAGAGAATCGTTGTGTAAATGAACTTGCAGCAATTAACATAATTCAACTTTAGTCTCAGCTATTTATAAATGAAAATGACAGTTTGTACTTTGTAATCCATTAATATTAACATGTGTGACTGTGTGTGCAGTAATGAAGGGATTTCAAAGCTTTAACATATTCAGAAAAAGTGCTACATAAGATCACACTTATTACATGTCCATGAATAAATTCAATCATAGAACTTTCACTGGATGAAAAAATATTGTAGGTCTACTTTTACACTTACTGGATAATCTCCATATGATGAGATACATAATGATCATCATCGATACCCAAAAGAACCTTATTGCAACTGATCCTGCTCATGAGGCATTGAAATAAACATTCAAGAGAGCTTGAAGCATTTCAGGGAACCAATCTCCTTATTAAAAATACTACAGAAACAGAAACTTACAGCACTTAATCAAAACAAATCAATAGTGTGTTCAACACATGATTTAAGAAACAGATCGTCTATGATTTAATGGGAAATTAAAATAGATATCAAAGGTGCTTAGAACTTTTCAACAAAATTTTTATAACGTACGAAATGAAAACTTTAATGGGTGCAAAAAAGTGCATAAAAATCTCGTATTCAATGATCATAAGCATATAATTACATGGAAAATATGTATACATTTTTATAACTGATACAGAAATGTATGAACTCGATGCTAAATTTCTACTATAAGTGAAAAATATGAACTCAGTGCTTATCAACTAATTCTGTCAACACAAACCATTCTCATGTATTAAACCCAGACCGACGAAACAGATAATTATTTCAAAGTGTTTCAATGCTTTCTCACCCAACATAGCTACATCTATTGGCAGGCATAAGGCCTGGCAGACCCAGGTCGGGCCCGGGCCTGCCAGGCTCGGGCCTTTTCAAAAAAGCCTGGGCTCGAGCCTAGTTTTTGCCAGGCCCAGGCCAGGCTCAGGCCTCGTCCTCAGGAGGAGGCCTGTCTTGGCCCTGTAGGCCGGTCCAGGGTCTGGCCCGGCTAAATAAAATATATAATTATTTTTAAAAAGTTAATAAAATATTTATTTTTTAAATACAATTAACTTTATTTAGTATTTCAGTGTATTGTATTTCATGAGCTCCGAAAATTTTAAAAATACAAAATAGTTACACTTATAAAACATGAAAAAGTTCTATTAATTCCGAAAAACAATTACAAATTTACAATAAGCTCCAAAAAATTTATAATAAATTTAAAAAAATACAAATCTAAAAATACAAAAAAAATTGCACTTAAGAAAAATACAATACTCGATGTCTCAATCACTCGAAACCTGAAGGTGTCGTTCAGGTTTGATCTTCACCAGCCAAATTTAGGCTGCTTATCTCGTCTTCAACCTCGGACGAGCTATATTCGATCGATGTGACGTGTTGTCTGCTCTTCATAACATCAAGGTGGTCCTTATAGCATATGCAAATTTTCAAAGACTCGTCGCCCAGGCGGCTCCTTCGCTCGTTCAGAATCCTGTCACTTAAAGAAAACGCAGACTCTGAAGCTACTGTACTTGCTTGGATTGTTAGTAAATATCGGGTCATGAAGTCCATAACAAGATACATATTAACTTTATTTTTTTCACTTTTATAAAATATCAAAATTTTTTATTTCATTTGAATTCATAAAATCTTGAAATTGTGTTTTTGTATATAATTCTAATTCATTTAAGTACTTGAAGTTCTTTGCTTTTTGTGTGTTGTTAATTCTAAAATTTTATTTTTAAAACTATCTTTTGTTTTAGGTTGTCCGCTTTCTTCTCTAGGTCGCGATTCATATAGCTGATCGTAATAATTATAAAATTCTGTAAAATTATTATTAAATTTTGAAAACACTTACATTATCATAATACTTAGATGTTTGATTTAAATTCAAATTACTATTTATTTCTTCTATAAGATTTTCTACGTCATTTATACCTATTAAAGGATTTAAAGCTGTGGCGCATGAAAATATAGTAGACATTTCTCTATAATATTTTAAAATATTTTCTTCCATTATTTTAATTAACAGACACCAACTTTCATATTTCTTTCACAAACACTAAGTTTTTTCTACAATTAATACAAAATTTTTGATAACCAGTGGACTCGTCGGATAATAAACAACGGATAAAATAGTTGTTGCTCTATAAAAAACTTCTAGTAAATTCATATAATTTTCAATCACATCTCAATCAGATTTTTGAAGATCGTGCATTTCAGACATACTATAAAATTTCATTAGTTGTGATTCTTGTCGCACGGATCGTTTTAATATTTTATAGGTTGAGTTCCATCTTATAGGCATATCAAATTCAGGTTTAAAAAATTTATGATCTTATGCAATTACAAATATTTTAAAATCATATTTTTGTTTTTTAGAACTGTAAATATATTTTAACATAATATGAATTTTATTAATATAATGTTCCATATACGTTAAACTATCATGCACAACTAGATTTAAAACATGACATACGCAACGAGTATGAAAAAAATTCCATTTAATATTGACTTCAAATCTCATTTTAAATACTCGATTGCTACTGTATTATTAGTAGCATTATCGAAAAAATACTATTAATTTTATCTTTAATTTAAAATTCATGAATACATTTAGTAATTACGTGATAAATAGCTTGACTTGTATGTGGATATTAAAAACATTCAAAACATATAATACGTTTATTTAGCTCTCACGAATCAGAATTGATCCAATGACACGTAATAAACATATACGATAATCCTGCTTTTATATTGTTACTCCAGACATCACTCGTTAGACTAACTCTACTGTCGAAAATTTCAAAATAATTAATTAAATATTGTTTTGATTGTAAATAAGATTTATATGCATCACACTTAAGTGTACATCTACTTATCTGCTGATATTTTGGTTGAAGTCATGCATGTATGTAATATGTCTCGTCCACATTGTCGTAGTGTCTGAATGGTAATCTCTGTTTGATGACGTTCTCCATTTGCAGCTCTTATTAATGCATTTGATCGTACGTCCCAATTTGCCAGCCTACTGTAATTTGTGCTTGACTTGTCTTCAGTGCTTGTTTAGTCAAAAATGATTAAATATGGCGCGCGAGCGTCGAATTCCCGCTAACAATCAGGAGTTTTGAGCAGTGTTTGCACTTCGCCTTAAATTATGCACTCACACGCACTTTTTCAAAGTGCTCCCAAACTCAAGTCGTGTGCTTGTGCTCCACAATTTCATATGAGGTGGATGTCGAAGACACTATCATCGAAGAGGAAGACGCCATTGAAGAGGAAGAGAAATTGTGTTAGAAATTTGGGAAGTAAGAGAGAGTATGAGAGGGAGAAAAGTTGAGAAATAAAGTATGAAAATTGAGCGGGAGTGATCAGATGAGGCCGTGAGGGGTTATATAGAATTTTTAAAAAAATTATTTTTTTAAAAAAAAATTTATAAAAAACAGTCTAAGCTGCCGCTTTCATGGCAGCTTAGCTGCCAGGAAATGACTTAATGTCATTTCCTGGCAACTGTTGCCAGGAAATGACATTAAGTCATTTCCTGGTAGCTGAGCTGCCAGGAAGGCTCTTTTAAAAGAGTCATTATAGCTCTTTAGAGCTGTTAAGGCTCTTAAAGAGCCATTTAAAGAGCCATAATGTCTCTTTAAAAAGAGCCTTAACGGATCTTTAATTAATGCTCTTTTTAAAGATCCGTTAAGGCAACGGTTGGGCCAGGCTTGAAAAAACCTGGCCCAGGCTTTGCCCGGCCTGGTCCCAAGCCAGGCTAAAGCCCGGGTTTTGCCCGGGCTGGGCACCAGGCTGGGCAATACGTTGAAATTTGGGCATTGTTAGGCCTTCAAAGCCCTGCTCGGGCCTGGATCGGGCCTGACCGGGCCTGGGCCTTTCAGGCTTTTTCCAGGTCGGGCCTAGGCCGGCCCGGCAGGCCCGGTTTTTATGCCCACCTCTAGCTACATCTTATGATCCATAATTGATTTTCAAATTTTTCATGTAGGTTGATTGCTCCTAAATAAACATAAGGCTCTGTTTGTTTCGCGGGAATTGAGATACATGAATTTAAATTGACTTATTCAATTCTGATTCCTGCAGGAATATGAATTCAAGTTAATTCCAATTGTGTTTTTCGGCTAACTGCAAGAATTTTGTCATCAGAATTGGAATTGATAATTCCGAAGTTCGGTTGTATGTCAGATTTCAACGGTTGGAATTGAAATTTTAATTTTATAACATTAAAATTGACAATATATATTTTTTGATTTAAATAAAAACTAACATCAACAAATAATGTCTCGCATCACCAAAGTTCACAAAATTAAAAACATAGTTCATGACATAACTTAACATTGCAATATATTTGGACCGCATAAAATCAACCCCTTAAATGTAAGCGTAGCCAAGTCCTCCTGATTGGTAACGACAAAGCCATGAACACGTCACTTTTGATGTCGTCGACACTCAGCACATCGATAGCCTGTATGACTTCATCCTCAGTCAGATTTGTGATAGTTGTAATGGCCGCATATATCTTGTGTGCCCTTGAGATCAGTGGTGTCGGTTGAGAAGTAACACTGCTCTCGTGTTTCATGTTCCTCGCTATTACTGAAACAACATATGCAATTATGTTCGTCGCTGATGTTTTCTTTTTCTTCTTGGTATCCGACTCGATCTAATCGACCACATTATCGTCAACTGAAACGTCAATGTGGATCTCATTCATTGCCTCGGATGCAGTTGCAACATTAGCTCATGTGGCTCTATATATCCCACATATTATAGCTAAGTCACCCCAATTCACGATCACCTTGCTATGATAATGTTTTACTGTCGGGTGTGCCTACAAGTTTAGAGTTGAGTAGACTCATTAAATTTTAAATTGACAGAAAAAATAAATTTAATTTTTAATTTAGAATATTACCTGAACATAATTTGCCCAAACATCTTCGATGTCTACCTTTACTATATTGCGCTCTCAATCCCATCCAAATCCACCCATATCTAACATTGTTGATATCTCTTGGTATTATTTATTCTACTGTTTTATTCGCGTCATTATCTTCTCCTTACTAATGTCGACGCTGCAAACCTCCTTTAATGCATGAATTGTCATTGTGCACGCGACACTTTTCCAACCACTAGCTGCCTTGTTCTCCAAATTTTGCTGCTCTAGGAGAGCAGTCGATAAAGCACAGTCCATCTGTGGTGTCCAGGGAACATATGATCATTCACTGGCCTTAACATCTTTTCCTTTGTTTATATCCATTTAATTTCTGCAATTCAATCAAACATAAAAGATCGTACTCATTGAACATATTTAAAAAATAATTTATATCGACAATAACATCACATGATTTAAAAATCAACAATATTATAGCTTAAGTGGCACCATAGGGTTTAAAAACAACAATATTACATCTTAAGTAGCACCATATGATTTAAAAAAACAACAAAATTATAATTATAGAGTAGCCAAATAAGACAACATGTCATTTGGTCCACTCATGGGCTAATGTCGTTGAGAACGATACTCGTTGAACATACTCGTCGAGAACGATACTCGTTGAACATATTTACAATCATATTATCTCTAAAATTGGTCCACTCATGGGCTAATGTCGTTGTCGCTGCACTCCGGAGAAGGGGTCGCCGACTCGTCGCCGCTGCACTCTGGAGAAGGAGTCACCATGAATTCGTGATTTTTCTCTCCAGGGGCTAACAACATCTATAGACTGTAATGAGTAACGCCGACTCCCAAGGAGACATAACACAACGCTACACGATGGCAGCTCGTAGCTTTGCCTTTGGAAAAAGAAAAACAGAGAGCTAATTTTTAATTTTTGACAGGATGACACATGTCGCTTTGGGAAAAGTCAAAAAGAAAACATTTTAAAATAATATTTTTGAATAAAATTTTAAATCGAGCCGGCTCGAATCAAAATTCGAGCGACTCATATAAGGCTCGAAATCGCCTCGAAATTTATTTCCAGTCAATTTTGATTCGATTCAATTTGATTCTATTTTTTTTTATTTTGAGTTCGAAATGCATCAAAACTTGAGCGATTTTTGAGTGCCTATCAATTTTCTATTATTATGCTCATCTCTAGTTTAACTAAACACCATCAGTCTCTAATTGGAGTTTATACTAAATTTATTTTTTAAAATTTAAGAACAGAAATGAAGTGAGCTAGAACGAATAGTAACTGAAGTGCGGAAATTAATATATACTGTTCTTTGATTCTTTCTCGTATTTCATCTTGACCGTGATTCCAAGAAGTCTGGACGTTTTTTTTTTCTTATGTAGTCCGCGGCGTTGGAAGAACCCGCTAAAATAAAGACATCTCTAAATATGTGATCTCTACAACAAAATAAATATTAGCACAATACGAATATCTATATGTAACGAGGAATCTGATTTGGTCACCAAAATTATATTATTGGAGGAGTAATCCAATGAGATCTATATAGCTAGATTATATTAAACCAATCTTTTCCTTCAAGCAAAATGAATAGAAATTAGTTTGTGAAATTCATTAACTTTTCTTGTGATAGAAATCACACTATTCAGCAAGTTTGACTCACGGCTTTAGGAGTCAAAATAGATCCAGAAAAGGCTCCCCAACACACTATCAAGATGTAGATCTCTAACGTTGCTCCTCCAAGCGAAATCCAGATCAGATATTTTAATCAACAGTTCACAGCAATAGTGGTGGAATCTAGATAATCTCTTCTTACAAGGACATGAACTAGTTATCCCGAAATCCTCAGAATGATAGATGATGGAGTTCTGTATAAAGCTGATAGGATCATCAGAGAGGAGCCCTAGAAACGAGCCTTGATGGAATACAAAACAAGAGCAGCCCTTGCTATCGGGATCTCCAAGAAACTCTGACGATCTGTGAACTTCTCTCCAAATGGCCGAAAATGAAGGTGATCGATAGGACTTCTCTACCTTTAGTGTATATTGATCTACTTTATTTCAAGGTCTGAAGATGCAGTGAACCACAGTCCTTCCAAGTCTGCGATGGAGATCCACAGCACCCTGCGGACTGCTTTTGATGGAGGATGAAGACAGTTCTGATCTACTTTTCTCCAACCCTTGCTCTGGATCTTGAAAATAAAAGTATCTAGCATCTACCTAAATCACCTATAGGGGGTGAATAGGTGATGTCAGTGTCTTTTCGCGGAATAAACATTACTTAAAAATATGCAAGCACACAGAACACAGAGATCTATATTGGTTCCACGTGTTGGGTACGTCCACTGTCCCGCCTCGTCTATCTACCACGAAGGAATAGATTTGGCTACTTCACCTTTCTCAGATTTCAACAAATCTTACACCTCGGAGCCGCAACTCCTACAACTCGGAGACGACACTCCTACCACTCGGAGAACAACCTCTCCTACAACTCGATCCACAATTGGATCTACGACTCGATCCACAAACTGATCTACAACTCGATCCACAAACAGATCTATAACTCGGAAAAAAATCTCCTACAAAAGTAAAGTAATATTATAAAGTAATAAAGATTACAAGTCTTCACTCCGACGTTCTTCGATTATGTAGATCTTTAAATTTTGGCGAACTCGGAAAATAGAAATCTTTGAAGATCTTGAATCTTCAATTGACTAGATCTGGAGGAATAGAGATCTTCAGAGAGTAGCAATCCAGTCGTACAGGTCGATGAATATTGAATCGTGCAGCGTTCGCAGTTGTCAGTTGATCGGAATTCGCGTATCGCACAGGAGGCCGACAGATTAGTTTTTTTTTAAGTTTCTCGATTTGAAATGACAATAATTAGCACGATTAGCAAGATTAGTAATCCACCCTAAATATATATAGACATCTTTAATAGCAATGGCTATAAAAGAATTTTCAAAAGAAAAACTTCCAAAAATTACTATGCATGGCTGCCGCAACCCGGGTCTGGATTAAAAAAATGTCGGAAAAATGACCTAAGACATATTCGTCGAGTATCATCGAGTATTGCTAGTATACTCACCGAATAGTTATTGATATACGACAAAAATGACTTGGAGAAATTTCGCTCAAGCTAGCTATCCACTCAACGCCAAGGCCGGAATCATACTCGATGAATTCGTTGAGTATCGGCTAGTATACTCGACAAATTCGACGAGTATAGGCTAGCAGACTTGACGCCCTCGACGCTCTCGGCTCACTCGAATCCATCCATGCACACGACACTTTCGACACGACGCACTCGACGCCAAGATGCACTCGATGCTCTCGACGCCAAGATGCACTCGACGAATTTGCCTTAAGAAAAATCAGAGAAGTAGCGTCGAGATGATTCGACGAATTTGGCGTGTATTGTCCTGTATATTCGACGAATTCGGCGAGTATCGTTAGATACATTCGACGAATTCGATGAGTATACTTGATGATACTCTACGAATTTTACTTAATTGTTTTTCCAATTTTTCCAGATATTTCACCACAAGTATATAAAATGAATTCAACGAGTGATAGTAAGTATATATGACGAATTCGACGAATATCAATTATACTCGACGAATATTCCTTACGATACTAGACAAATTTTACTTGGGTAAAATTTCGTTCTATTGAATTTGAGATCTTCTTCCTTGAACCTCCTCATGTACTTGGAATAAAAGTACACTCCAATATAGTGATTACACGTGAGTCAACACAATGACCTATATAATGAAAGATTACATTGTATAGTCTCGTGTTTACTGACCCACTATAACCTGAAATTGGTGTGTACTTAGCATTGTAAACCTGCAAGTACATAACTAAAAATACAATATCAAATACAATCACATTTCATCTTAGCTTAACTGAACCCTTATTCAAATCAGGATTATTGTGGATACAATACCCAACAATCTCCCCGTATTTAAAGCAGTCAGAATCTTATAAGCTAAGGTGAATTGCACATAACCAATATAATCATAGAGCATAAAATTAACAAGATAAGTAAATTAAAGAAAATTAAAATAACAACGCACATTTCAGTCAAGACATATAAATTTTATATATATATATATATATATATATATATATATATATATATATATATATATATATATATATATATATATATATATATATATATATGAGTTCAAAGTTTTTAGTGCAACCACAACCACATCTCAAACACACCAAAAAAACCTGAACATCAGGCCTGCCTGTCTTGATCCTTCTGACGCCGCCTAACAAAATAAGACCTTGGCTTAGGATAATACTTTGGAGGGGCTGGAGGTGCATACTCATCATTCTTGTGATTTCTTAAATGTATTCTTCTCTTAGCAGGGGCCAATTCATACTTATATCATTCATCTTGATCGTAATGGTTCCATCTTTTCTCATTTCCAAGATCAACTAGGGTGAAGGTATCTAGAACAATTCCTCTAGAAGTAGGACTCCACACTTCACCAATTTCTTTGTCTCTGACCGGTAGGTCTCTAGCAGGCTCTGATCTTACAGCAGACAGGCATTCATCATACTTTCTTCTCTTATAGACTGGAGCAGGAGGAATATCTTCAACCACTTGAACTTCAGCAGCAACAGTATCCTGAAAGAATTCATGTGTGTTTGTCCAATGTTGAGAGTAATCCTCAGCGGGATGAACTTCAACATGAATGGGCACAACAGGTACTTGAGAGCCAAACATCTGACTATGTAGCCACATAAAATTGTCATGGCAGTATTCATTTGTCTTTTTGAAATTTTCTACCATAGCAGCTTCAACTGCAACAACCTTAGCTTTCATAACCTCCTCCCCCTTTCGGACTTCTTCAATAACAACATTAGAATAAGCAGAAATAGTGTTGTCAAAGTGAGCCATCGATCTATTATGGGCATCAATCATTATTTTTTCATTCATATCAACATTATTAAGAACTTTTGAAGTAAACTTGAGCCCTTGCATGTTGAGAGTGATAGCTTTTCCACCCTCAACAAACATCAAATCCAGCTTGGCATCAAGCTTGTTAATCTGGACTTTAACTTCTGTACTGCTATTATTAAGATTGTTCTATGTTTCCTTGACCTTATTTAGAACCTTCTGCATACAGGCTTCAAATTGCTCTTGTTGTCTTGCCAATATAACCTCCATTGTCTTTAAACTGGAACTATCAGCACTGGAGGTGGCAACATCTTCAAAAGGAATATTTGGGAGAGAGGGCATATCTTCACTGGGAGACTCATAGATCAGAGAAAATATAACTTTAGAAATCAGCAAAGGCACTGCAGTAGCTAGGACAGGAGGATGCTCCTCTTATCTCATTCCTCATCAGAAACCTTAACTACCTCCTCTGGAATAACTGGAGGAGCACCGGTCACCTTGACAACTCTTTTCTCAAGGTTGCAGATAAACCTGTCAACCTGATTAGCAACATATATCAGTGACTGAGTCACCTCCCCCTCAGAAGTTGAAGCAAGAGTAATCTATGGGAGAGGGACAATCATGTTGTCCCCTGACACCTGCTCAGAACCATCATTAGCATTATCAACAGCTTGGGGCTCATCAATAACCACTAGTACCTCATCAGTATCTATTTCATAATCATCCACATGTAAATCATCCTCATCAGTTTCATCAGCCTCAGCCTCATCTGGCACTATCTCCTCAACAGCAGCCTGAGCAATCTTAGCAACCTCTATCAGAAGATTCTCTATCTCTGGAACTATTTCAACTAGCTCCCCCTCCGCTCCTGCACTCAATCTCTCAGGAATTTCCCTGGGGGTTAGAGTCGGAATCCTGTCCGCAGGAACTTGTTCTTCCTCCTCCTCAGGCACATTAGGGGCTCCCCTTGGCATCAAAATCCCACTATCACACCTTGAGAGTATTGATGAGTCGATTTTCTTGAGGTGATGGATAGGCATACCTTTGGTCATATCAAACTTGTCTTTGTCCAGTTGGTTCAAGTACAAGCTGATAATCCTTCCAAAGTTGTGAGTGCGGAGACTATCCTTGATCTTTTCAACTAGCATCACACCCTAATCCATTCTTTTTCTACAGATGATTGTCACTAGAATCTTGAACATCTCTGATGATAGGTAGTCGTGTGAACCAGTCTTGCACAACAGTACTTTTCAAATAATGTCTGATAGTAGCTTCCCTTCATCGTTCATCCCTTTAACAGCCTTGGTGTCCCTTGACAATCCACAGAACATCAATGCCCTTTAGAAGTCTTCCTCTTCGAGGTGATCTGCTTCTTCACAGGCTGGAAGCCTCAAGAGCCGGGTGAGATTAGAGGCCTTCACTTTAATTGAAGTGTTACGAACCTTGCTTTTGATGACGGTATCTTCATATCTGAGCTTTGTATTCTGGAAGAATTCAAGGACATCTTTGTCCAGCACCTTGCAAGGGTGTTTGAGGACAAAGGAGAGACTGACTGTCTCTAACATCAAGATTACATTCCTGAACTCATCAGAAGCTGAGGCAAAACCTGTTCAAACCAATTCTCCACCCCCTAGCAGACCACTGGTGCTTCGATGAGCCATGGAGAATTAGAGAATGAAACAAAAATATTTGGACTGATCTGGCGATTGGAACGGATTACTGTCACTGACGGAATGGCGAGAACAGGCCGTCGGAATCAAACCACTGAGTGAAACTGCTTCTGGAAATCAAAAAGCTTTGCTGGAATCACTTGCTCTAACCTAATCGAAGAGAACAGGAGAAAGGCCACGAGATGGATACAACAAAACTTGCGCTGGAGCCGAAGGGTCGGGAGGAGCAGTTCGGCGAATATCGTTGTTTTGGTTTCGAAGAAATGTGTCGTGGTTGCCCCGACTCTTGATCATATATATATATATATATATATATATATATATATATATATATATATATATATATATATATATATATATATATATATATATATATATATATATATATATGTATATATGTATATATGTATATAATTTTAAATTTGACATAGAAATGTGTGTACCTGATATTCGGCGGCTCTTCGGATCCAATATAGAAAGAAAGTTTGACCTAAGTGAAATTTGGCGAGTTTCACCGAATGCAATGTCTGATTCGGCGAGTTTCAGCGAGTGTATTTGTGAATATCCGACGAATCGGCGAGTTTTGCTGACCGATACTCGACGAATTTTCCTTGGACAAATTTCTTCCTTTCTGTAGCATTTCCCGAGAGAGTTCATGTCTTCTTGGCCTTCTTCATAAGTCTTTGTTCAGCATGCCTAGTTTCGTTTTGAAAAATGAGAACTTGATCTTGTCCAGTGGCTTTGTGAAAATATCCGCGACCTGCTTATCCATGGTACATAGTTGAGGGCTATATATTTGTTCTCCACATGCTCCCGAATGAAGTGATATCGCACTTTAATGTGCTTTGTCCGGCTGTGAGAAACTGGATTATGCTTGATTGCTATTGCGCTGGATGAGTCACAATACATTAGAATCTCTCTGAACTTTATGTTGTAGTCTTTGAGTTGATTCCTAATTCATAGAAGTTGTGCGCAACAACTACCGATAGAGATGTACTCTGAATCGGCAGTTGAGGTTGTCATACAATTATGTTTCTTACTGCTCCATGAAATAAGCCGTCTTCCAAGGAATTGGCACGTCCCAGAAGTGCTTTTCCTATCATCCATGCTTCCTGCAAAATCTGCATCTAAAACCCCAATTAGCTCGACATCATTACTTCTCGGGTACAATAAGCTAAGTTGGGTGTACCCTTAAGGTATCTTAAAATTCACGTTGCAGTGACGTAATGAGATTCCTTTGAGTTCACCTGAAATCTAGCGCAGACGCATGTTGAAAACATTATGTCGGGTCTACTGGCAGTGAGGTAGAGCAAGGATCCAATTATACTTATGTACTTGGTTTCATCAAAAGGTTTTCCTTTCTCATCCTTGTCCAGAGACATAGTTAAACCTATTGGAGTCATCATCGAGGTTGAATTCTTCATTATGAATTTCTTAAGAAGCTCATTGGTGAACTTCGTCTGAAAGATGAAAATTCCATCTTCAGATTGCTTCATCTGAAGTCCTAAGAAATACTTCAGCTCTCTCATACTGCTCATTTCAAACTTTCCTTGCATAAGTTTGGAAAACTTCTTGCAAATAGAGCCAAATATAATGTCATCGACATAGATTTGCACTAGCAATATCTTGCCTTTTACTTCTCAAAGAAATAATGTTTTGTCTATCTTTCCACTTGTGAACTTGTTCTCAAGAAGAAAGCAAGACAACGTCTCATACCAAGCTCGTGGAGCTTGTTTTAAGCGATATAGAGTTTTGTTAAGAAAGTAAACATGTTCAGGGAAAGTGAGGTTAACAAAATCTGGAGGTTGCGCTACGTATACTTCCTCTTTCAGATTTCTGTTGAGGAATGTTGACTTCACGTCCATTTGATAGACTTTGAAGCCTTTGAGGGGAGCATACGCAAGAAACAACCTAATCGCCTCGAGCCTAGCCACTGGAGCAAAGGTCTGGTCGAAGTCGATCCCTTCTTCTAGTCTATATCCTTGAGCTACAAGTTGGGCTTTGTTCTTTATGATTACGTCATTCTCTTCCAACTTGTTTCTGAAACTCACTTGGTGTCGATCACGTTCTGTCTCTTGGGCCTGGGCACCAACTCACAGACTTTGCATCGTTTGAACTGGTTGACCTCCTCTTGCATTGTCATGATCCAAGAGGCATCCTTATTTGCTTCTTCAAACTTCTTCGGCTCAACCTGAGACAAAAAACTAAGATGCAATAACTCGTTAGATGTACTTCTTATGGTTCTAACTCTGTCACCTGGCTCTCCAATGATTTGATCAGCTGAGTGATCTCTAATGTGTTTGAACACTAGGTTTCTTGCTCTCCCTCCAGCAGGTTCTACAACATCTGGTGCATCGTCTGTAGGCTGAAGCAATTCTTCCTCTAGAAGGTCCTCATCCACTGAGCCTGGATCGACGACCTTGACTGGGCTTGGGGCATCTTCCTTGACTGCTTCATCCAAGCTTAGGTCCTTGAATCTGGTACCTGCATCTGCACCAATAACACTAAACGAGCTGCTTTGGAGCAGCTTTTCTCATTAAATATAACATTTATAGACTCTTCTACCACAAGAGTTTTCTTATTGAATATCATATATGCCTTACTATGGCTACTACAACCTACGAAAATACCTTCAAATATTTTTCAGTAAACTTTGTGCGATAATACTTCTCATTATTAAGTACGAAGCATTTACTTCCAAAGATTCTAAAGTAGGACACCGTCGGTTTTCTGCCCTTTAATAGTTCATAGGGAGCCATATAGTGGTTCTTGTTGACTAGAGCTCTATTTTGCACGTGGCAAGTTGTATTGACTCCTTCAGCCCAGAAGTACTCTGGAAGTGAATCGTCATTCAACATAGTCGTACATGCTTCAATTAAGGTTCTATTCCTTCTCTCAGCAACTCTATTTTGTTGTGGAGTACGCGAGGAGGAAAACTCATGAAAGATACCTTAACTTTTACAGAATTTTTTCATGCCACTAGACTCAAATTCTGTTCTGTGGTCACTTCTGATTTTGACCACTGAGCAGTTCAATTCATTCTGAATTTGCCAGACAAAATTAGTGAAAGAATCAAAGGTATCTGACTTTTGTTTCAGAAAGAACACCCAAGTAAAATGAGAGTAGTCATCAATAATTACCAACTTATATATTTTATCTCATAAACTGTGAATTAACATGTGACCGAATAAGTTCATATGAAGTAAATACAAAGTTCTCGAAGAATCTTTTTTTGCAATACCCTTAAAGGTAGCCCTTGTCGGCTTACCCATTTGGCATGAGTGACATAGACTCTATTTAAGGCACTTAATGTTGGGGGCATCGCGCAATAAGTTGTGAGAAAATAACATATTTATTGTTTTGAAGTTAATATGTGTTAATCTCTTATGTCATTGGTCACAAAGAGACACACTACTTTTAGCCAAAAAGCACAGTGGTGTAAAATTATCTAAACATAAAAAATTTAAACAAAATATATTTATACTCCGAGTGTCTGTTAAGATCATTTCCAAATTAGCAGACGACTTTATCAGACACTTGTCCTTGTAGAACTCAACGATAAAGCCTGTGTCACATAGTTGACTTATGCTTATCAGACTATGTTGTAATCCTTCAACATAAGCCATGTTTGTGAAAGAAACTATGCCGTTGGAAATCATATTGTAGCCTCTAGTTATTCCCCTGTCTAACCCTCCAAGGATGACCTTTGGACCGTCTTCGACTTGGGTAAATTCTTGCAGTAGGCTTCTTGTCCCAGTCATATGCCGAGAGCATCTGCTGTTCAAATACCAGATTGGATTTTTGTCATCCTTTGGACACACCTGCAATAATAAATCATTTTACCTTAGGAACCCAAACAAATTTGGATCTTTGGTTCCTTGTCAGCTAAACACCATTAGGAACAATAAATTTGTGAGTGGTCAGTCTCGCATTGTTAACTCGTGGAGTTCCAAAATTTGCAGGGTTAAACCAACAATCTGCGCCAAAATGACCAATTTTGTCGCAACACCAACAATCGAACTTGTTGTACCTTCTTTTGTACTCCTGCTTTACCTTTTGAATGTGAGGTCTAGTAGAGGCAACATACTTGGAGGTGGAAGCCTCCTGATGGAAACAAACACATGGCTTCTCCATCTCTTTTGCCTTGGGTATCACAATTTTGGCTTTCGGTGCTTTCTTATAGTCACGTCCATGAACATAAGGACCATAGTCTTTAAGAACAATCTCTTCATAAGGTGCTCTGAAAACACTAACCCTAAAGTCTCGGGGACAGGTCCATTCTTGATAGCTCTTCTTAGGCTCTACATAGGTAGGCCTGACAAAGTGCTCATAAGACATCTCAGAGTCATATTTTTTTGTGGGGAAAATAACCTTCTTAAAAGAGGGTTGACTCTTATGTGCCTTCCCTTTACCTTTGGTGGCGGTTCTCTTAGCAACCTTGCCTTCTTCAACTATGGCCAAGACCACTACCCTTCTTTAGAGCAGAAAACTAATCGATGAGAGGAATAATAGTTTTGACTTTGAGTAGCTTTCAACTAGCTTCCTTTCCACCACGATTTTTTCTTCTAGCTCATCTAAGTATTTTTCCTTCTGCCTAAATGTCTCAGCCAAGGTTTCCAATTCCTCTTTAAAGGAGTGGACTTCATCTCTGAGAGAAAGTAACTTTGCAAGTTCCTCCTCCAGACTTGTCTCCACTGCCTTGAGGAAGGCAATCTCTTTTGCTTGCTTTCTGACTACCTTTCGAAATTTGTCAAAAGCTTTCAAAAGGTTCTCATGCTGAGCCATCAAGTCAGCTTCATCTTCCTCCGAAGAGTAGTCTTCATGATCACTAGTTGATTGTTGAAGCCAAAAATGACCTTTGTGGAGTTCAGGGTCCCAAAAGAGGGGTGACCGCGCACCTACTACCCTCAAGCGAACGATCTAGACACAAGATTAGGAACACAAGTGACAGACCCAAGGTCTCAGCGGGGAGGAACCACCGCATACCCGGAAGACTAACAAACTCTTCCCCTCCCAAGCCAAAGACTGAGCTAAGATACCTTCGGAGGGCGCCCTTGGCCGACCGGAACATCTAAGGAGGGTCTCAAGACCAACTCTCTCCTATCCAGATGTGTCTCCTTGGGTCTACACAAAATGCTCCTCACCCGCCCTACTGATGGTGCAAACTCGCCGGGCAATTCCACGACACGCTGCCCAAGTTGGGCCACTAACAGCGTAATTCCGCTATTCTAAAAAGCTATCAACAGGCCATCAGGGGCTTCCCGGCAACTATACCTCGGGGCCCCCACGGTGCGAGCGGTTCACGAGAACACTGCCCGCCTAATATGAAGAAGAAAGCTACACATACACAGAGCATCACAGATATTATAAAATATTACAGGAATATGAATTCCATACTTCGGCACGCAGGCCGACAATATAAGCAAAAAATAGGCATTCGAGGGCCGACACAAGCTTGGGCTTAAGCCTGCTACTCCCCGCTTGGGCTTAAGCCCGCTACTCCCCGCTTGGTACTACAACACCTGTACGCCAACGTCTCGACAAGCGGCGGTCAGCTAAATGCAAGTCGGCTAACATGAGCGGACGGCAAATATATTGCACACACCCCTTCCCTTTTGTTCGGGCTGTGGCGCGCATTTCCCTGCAAATGGACAATATACAACTTCCTCGGAGTCTTCTCCGGGAACCCCAGAACATCACCAATCCGGCTCACACGTCCGGATGGGCTTCACACAGCATGCCTAAACCCGTACTCACGCTTCCGGGTGCTAATGCAGTTAATTGCATGGACATACACGTCAACCCGTCGGAGAGCTCCCTTCGCCCACCCGTTGGTGGAGAGGGGCTTCCATGCAAATATGGAAAATGAGGGCTTCACCTGCCCGAGTAGAAATTTCGTTACCCTTGACGCGTGTTTTTTGTCGACGGTGTCGGGCCTTGCTGAAGAAATAACTTCTCATCCTCCTCCTTGATGGCCGAGTCTTTGCTGGGAGAGAGGATTGGGTCATCCCCCTCTCTCTCTTGGTAGCTGGTTCGAGCTCTAGGCGGCGCCAGGAGAGGAGCTCCCGGATGGCCTTGCTATAGGCGGTGCCGGGAGAGGAGCTCCCGGTCGGCCTTGCTGTAGGCGGCGCCGAGATAGGAGCTCCCGGCGGCCTTGCTGTAGGCGACGCCGGAGAGAGCTCCCGGCCGGCCTTGCTGTAGGCGGCGACGGGGAAAGGAAGCCAAGGT